>ML783720.1:0-12969 GCA_009831015.1 Picea engelmannii
CTTTACTACAACACTAAGTGCTTTTGGAATTGAGCATATATAGTGCGCAGCTATCTTTGAAACAAAAGACTTCCCTGGGTTGATAATTTATGTTTCACTTGGTTGTTTAAAATTAATTAAGCAATTATAGTGACCAACACACGACAGAGTCAAGCGGCCCCGGTCCCATGAATCCTGACAACACCAACGGGTTAGGTAATCCTGAATCCTCAACATCGCCAGTCGATTCCTCAGAAGGTGGGACAACTCAAACAAATACAGGATAGGTCTCGATAGAAACCCAAGCGCCTAACCCCTTGAGAAAACTTATACATATATATAGCGACGACGAGAGTCTGGAGTAATCTCAAGGAACCCCAGTTCATGTCCAAGATGAAGGAGGTCCTGAGAAAACCTCTTCCCCCGAGCCCGAGAACACCTCTTCCCCTCAACTCGAGTTTCAAGACCAGGAGGTCTCGCAAAATGAAATAGAAACCGAAAGCGGCCTCGACACAAAAGGACCCAATGAATCAAAAGTCGAAGGGGATCTGAATGACGGGTTCGAACTGGAGGAGACAAAGAAAGGATCTCCACAAGAGGAAATAAACAGTTATGCCACTGACGAGAAAGTAAGTAATGAGCCTATACCTGACACTGCCATTCTGTCCAATGCTCAAATCCCTTACAAGCGACAAGTGGGAGTCGGACCCGCAAGATACAACAAGGAAGTTCGAGAGTCCAACCTTGAACAAGTATACACCACCGGTAGTTTGGGAAACAAACTAACATGGGGTGATCAACAGATACCAGAGCCAGTAGACGAGGTGGCAGATATCTATGTGATCTCCTACGATTAGAAGAGAAATACCATTGTTCAAAGGACCATGAAGAAAAGAAGGATCTCATTGGATCACTTCATCCTAGTTGCTACAGAGGAAAAATTGATCAACATAGCAGATGCCCAGACCTATGAAATGATCGGCGTAGGAAAATCCCTCTTAGATGCCACCTTGGATAGAGTCGGGAGAGGAAAAAAGGAACTAGCTGTCACCCTCAAAGAGATCAAACACTTGCGCCATCTTGCCAAATACTACAAAGGCACCGCGCAGGTCGCTGTGTATCTGAAATTTGAGTTCATAGGAGTTTACAATGAGTTTAAGAAGGAGAGACACATGTTAACTGAAAAGATAGATGAGTTCCAGGAGGACACTCTCATGGCACTCACAACTTGCAAGGAGATGGAGCGATGGTATGATTGGGCACAGCAAGCAGTAGAAAGACTCGAGTACATTGAGGCAGTCCAGCAAGGCCGAGATAAGGAAAAGCATGGAATTCAGGTGATAGGAAAAAGTAGTCTCAATCACATGAAGCAATCGGTCGAGTACTGGGCTAAGATGTCTCGGGACCCACATCGAGAGATCCAAGGACAATGGACCAGGTGTAATAAGCACTGGGATAAAATTAAAAAAATAATGAAGGATGTCGGGCTCCCCGAGTTCGACACCCCCAATAATTTCATTGGACTGAGCAACGTGGTCAAGCGACATGTTGAATAAGATGCGCTAAGAGTTAAAAAAAATAGCTAATGCGAAGCCAGGGAAAGTACGATAATTCACAGAATATCTGATCAAAGCCCAAGCCATGCTACAACAGCTGAACTCCAGCTTAGTAAATTACCAGGCGCATGCAGTAGACATCATGAGAATATATGCGGCCCCGATGGAACATCATAGATTTCCATGGGCCCAAACTTGTGAAAAATTGTTTGTCAGTTGGACTAAATACGAGAGCAGTCATCCTTTCCAAGAAGTATCTTGGGATGACTGTTAAAGAAGCTATTAGAAGATAATGCCACGTGGCGATTTTTGTTTTGTTTAAATTACAATTAGCCGTTAGTTTCAGTTAGAACTCCATATTATAAATAAAGACATCGACCAGTTAGCAAAGGGTCGATGGTTGTTGTAAGAACTCTTTCTTTTTGGTTGTTAAGAATTATTTTGAGACTACTATGAATTGAGAAGTCCTTCTGGACCAAAGACAAACTATTTCCATCAGATGCATGTGATTGGACTTGGAGAAGAACTACTTCCTATCCTATTTCATGAATGATGCAGTAATGAGTAACATAAATTAATTATGTTGTTAAGTTATTTGGTGCAATGTTTTGATGTTCTTTTCTTTAATGATGAAGATAAATCGTTGTGGTATTATGTGATGCATGGTTATGGTAGATGAATTATTTTGCTTGCCATTATATTATTACATATGTGCTTTCTTTCTGATAGTTAGTTTCTCATACAATAATTGGATGCTCACATGGTTGATGTATTAGTACTAGGCCTGTGGTATAGAGTAATCGTCTGCATGTTGAGCAGTGGGTTATCCCAAGCTTAACTTATTTCCAGTGGTTAAAACTTAATCCTGTTAATTGTCAGGTTGGTTTATGCTGGCTTGAATCTCTCATATCAACCCTACCCAAGAGAAAATACAGAAGAAAATAGTCCTAACTAAAGGAAGAGCCTTCACAAAGAAACACAAATCCCGTCGATAAATTGTCTGGATCGCAAGATCTGGAGAAACATTCCATTTTAAACGCTGTAGAGTCTAATTGGGCCTCGGTGGTGGGTTTGGTTCCTACTGTTGAGTCAAGGGATTTAGTTCCCATCAATAGAATTGGTGCTAAAAGGAGGGCCTGAGAATGAATGGTTGAACATATATTTTATCTATCATTTCAAACAACCTACAGATTCGTAATAGCCCACATGCATGGCTAGTTCGTCACAATATATCCCACACACGTTGAGTATTCCCAAAATGGATAACACACCCCAGCTCAAGGAAGAATATTTTCACCCTGAAATACCTTACACCCTTCCTCACGAGGAAGTGAATCAATTCAGGAGAATCACTAGAGCCTACGCCCAACATATCAGTGCGTTGGCCTTAGCTCCCATCCTCCCTTGAAGAAAACAACAAAGAATACCAATGGTTAGCACTCCCGAAGAAGTTTTCATACACTCCGTAGAAGACTTAATAGATTTCACAATTATCGAAATCCAAGAACCTCTCGATCTAATACCCAAAATGCCAGCCGCCGACGCCTCCGAGCCAAACGACTTTTCGGAAGAAGAAGAGTTCGAATCAGATTTCGAAGATATGGAGGATAATAATAACCATGAGGAAGAAAGAGAAATATCACTTCAAAACAATCAGCCCTGGTTGGTCAGAGATGCCGTGGTCGTCCCCAAGCGAGTACATAATCTTTCCCAACATCTGGAGAAACTGCTTCCTAAGTACGATCCCGAAACTTCAGGATTACCTGACTATCATATCAATAAGTTCATACTCACTATTAGACTTTTGAACATTCAACATGAATACGTAGTCTGCAGACTCTTCCCCTACATGTTCAAAAATTCAGCTTCCACGTGGTATTTCAACTTGCCAGTAGGATCAATAACCAACTGGACTAAGTTCTAGAAAGATTTTTTAGATAAATTTATAGAGGAAACTGCTACGGGAACCCTGAGTGCAGAGTTGTTCACAGCCACCATGAGTCTGAAATAAAGGGTCAAAGATTTCAATCAAATATTCACGACCATCTTAAACAAATTCCAGCCCGTAGCGAAACCAACTCAAGAGTTACAAATCGAGGTTTATGCCAATGCGCTCCCGACTTCTATTTCTATGTTTGTAAAAAGAACCGCTAAGAAAACCCTGGCGGAGAATTTTGAAGAGTCCAAAATGATAGAATTCTAGATGAAAGGATTTAAAGAAGGCCAGGCTTCTCTGGTAAAGAAAGAAACCCAGCCCCCTCCCAGGAGGGGATTCCTTTTGACTAGACCACCGGGAAAACCGGTTGAACAAATACCCGACAAGGGTAATGGAGATATAGAATATTTACAACGCATGGTTAAAAAATTATCAATTGAAATCATAGACATGAAGAGAAGTGCAGGAGAGGGAAACCAAGGCCAAAGGCCCTATAAGCCTTTCTTTAAAAGAAATCCTCCTTTCAAAGCAATTGAACCCCCCCTGCTAACCTAAATATCGATCTAGGAAATGTTGCCTCTGATTCTTTATGTACTTATCATCAGGATAACCACTCCGAAAGAGACTGCCCTTAATGGGTCCACGCCATGAACTTGATGACCAACTGGTTTCTAGGCGAAGTCTCCTTGGCCGAACAACCAAGCAGTTTGACTATGAATACAGCGGACCAGGAAGAAGTTGACCCACCACGAGACACGACCATGCTGATATGGGATCCCAATGTGATCATCCCTTCTAGCAATCATTTTGAGTCTTAGGAACAACCCACGTAAGTTTCGGTGATACAGATGCGTAGTTGGGGTCCGCCCGGATCAAAAGATACCGACGCCACCCAGGCCTCAGAGAGTAAGGCAACTCTCGATCACCCAAAGACAACTTTCTCTCTCGGTAAGAAACCTATAAGCATTCATACCTGGGAATTGCCCAAATTATATTACAACATGGTCGAATATTTGAAGAAGTTAAGGGATAATATATTCGTCATGGACATATGTGGGATTCCTCAGCAGAAAGACTTCCTACTATAGGCTCTGACCTCAGAACAAAAAAAAGCGGTAACAAGCGGCCCAGAAATAAATCTGCCTTCCATCGATTCGGTGAGCAAACCAACTGTGAACACCTATGCAAGAGATAGGAGGGAAAAAAAATTTGTCCCACCATTCCTTCTAACATTTGAAATCTTCAATAGAAACATCCACAATTGTTTAGTAGATTCTGGAGCATCCTACAACATCATGCCCTTGTCTGTTTGCAAGAAATTGAATGTTGTTCCTCTCAAGATTGATAAACATGCCATACAATTGGATAGGACCCAGGTTAAAGTCATAGGATAACTCAAAGATGTGATGATCAGAATATTGACACACCCCACGTTTGTGCAAGTGATCGACATTATTTTAGTACATATCCCAAAGGCATATGGGCTCTTACTGAGTCGAGATTGGTCTAAAAAGCTAAACGGATACTTCAGTACGGATTGGGCACACCTTTGGCTACCCCTCAAGGGATACAAGAGCATGATCAGAATCGACAGGGAGAGATATATAAAATATACGGTCACTGATTTAGAAACCCCTAACGAGCCATCGTCCACAAATTTCCCCATACTGGGCAATTATTCTTGTGACTCCTACTTTGGAAAATTCGCTCCCCTCTTATTCGTTGTTCCCCTTACCCAAAATTCTGAATTCATTTTCCAAGAGAAATCGTCGATACCGACAGGAGACACCTTTTTCTGCCAAAAATCGGTGCTAGAACTTGCGAAACAAGAGGTCGGTGAGCAAGAAGCTAATAAGGGAAACAAAAATAGCGATTCCCATTCACAAATTTGGACCCTCTATTTTGACGGATCTAAATCTCAGGAAGGGTCTGGAGCAGGGTGTATCCTCATCAATCCTATTGGTAAACATCATTTCTTGTCCTATAGGCTAGAATTTGAATGTACCAATAACACTGTCGAATATGAATCTCTAGTACAAGGATCAAGGAAAGCCATAGATTTGGATATAAAAGGATTGAAAGTTTTCAGAGACTCCGAAATTATTGTTAGACAAGTAAGAAATACTATACATTGTAATTCTCCTCATCTGAAGAACTATCAACAGGAGATGCATAGGTTAATAGAACACTTTGAGGATTTTAACATCACTGCAATCCCCAGAACAAAGAATATTCTTGCTGACTCCTTGGCCATTGTCGCTTCCAGGCTGTCGCCTTTAGAAGATTATGAATCCTCCCAATTTACCGTGGATTTTCTCTACAAACCGTCGGTACCTAATAACATTTCCAATTGGAAAGTCTTCGAAGGAGATGAACAAATCATAAACTTCTTGACTAACCAAGACAATTTCAAAGACCTCGCTATTGACGATGAATAATTCCAAGAGTTGTCCACAGAAACCAATCTTCGGATGGGATGACCTATGGATAAATGAAAGGGTCACACGATCCCAAAAGGGATAGCTAATCTAGAAAATATTTTTGATCTCAAGGAGTGATTTAAAGGACCCAAAAACGCAAATACTGGTAGCTATTGTCCCCTACATGAAACTATAAATCTTGGGACCCTAGAGAGCCCAAAGAATGTGAATCTAGGTAAGACTATCTCTAAAGAAGAGAGGAAAGCTTACCTCAAATTATTTAGGAAATACCAGGATGTCTTCGCGTGGTCCTATAGGGATTTGAAAATGTATGATACACCATCCCCTTAAAACCATAATTAAAACCTTTCCAATAGAAGATCCAAAAGTATCACCCATCCCTGGAGCCTCTTATGTATCAGCAACTAAAGAAACTTTTAGATGCCAAGATCATTTTTCAGGCCAGGCATTCTGCTTGGGTAGCAAACCTTGTTCCAATGAGGAAAAAGTCGGGGGATATCCGCCTATGCGTAGATTTTAGAAACCTCAACAGGGCCTCAGCAAAAGACAATTATCCAGTCCCGCTGATGGAACATCTCCTGCAGACCGTGTCAGGCTCATATATTTTCTCTCTACTAGACGGTTTCTTAGAATACAACCAAGTCCTTGTTTTGGAGGAAGATCATTTAAAAACCACTTTCCGAACCAAATGGGGAACCTTCAATTATAAGCGCATTCCTTTTGGGTTAATTAACACAAGCACAACCTTCCAAAGAGCCATGGACGTAGATTTCCGGGGACTAATTAATATATGCGTGGTAGTGTATCTAGATGACGTAACAGTGTATTCAAAGAACAAAGAAGAGCACATCCAACACTTAACTCATATTTTCGAGAGGTGTAGGAAATATGGTATATCCTTAAACCCTAATAAAACTATCTTCGGTGTCGAGGAAGGTAATTTGTTATGTCACATTATATCTCAGGCAAGGATTCACATAGACCCCAAAATGATTAAAGCCATAGCTCAACTTCCCTTGCCCCATAATAAGAAATCTATGGAGTCCTTTTTCAGGAAAATCAACTTTGTGAGGAAGTTCACTCCCGACTTCGCGGAAATCATCAAACCCTTACAAAAGATGATTCACAAAGATGTCGAATTTAAGTGGGATGTTGAGCGAAAAGACGCCTTCAACAATATCAAAGCTTCCATTTCCCAGGCCCCGGTGTTGCAAAGTCCCGATTTCAATAGGGACTTTTTCCTTTATACTTTCACCTCTGATCAATCGCTAGCTGCAGTTTTGACTTAGAAGGATGATGGCAACAATGAAGCCCCTGTGTCATTTATGAGTACTAGTCTCCAAGGATTTGAGCTCAATTATCCTGCTAGTACAAACAGGCCTACGCGATCTATAAGGCAGTAAAACATTTCAGGTCTTACATCCTCAAGAATCACACTAAAGTAATTGTGCCGCACCCTGCAGTCCAATCCTTGTTCACCCAACAAGAAATGGGGGAAAGAAGGGGAAACTAGATGGCGGTAGTCCAAGAATTTTATCTAGATATAAAACCTGTAAAACTAGTAAAAGGGCAAGGTTTGTGCAAGCTTGTAGCCGAAGCCCAGGATCAAGTAAATGAAGATCTCGGATGGGAGAACGAAATGACACTATGGTATGGTGAAGTAGCATACACCTTCCTGAGACAAAACTCCTAGTACAAAGATTTAACTTATCTCCTACATCATAGGACTTGCCCCGAAAACCTCAACCCTAGAGAAAGCAAAGCCCTGAGATTAAAATCTGCACAATATCGTCTTATAAATTTGGTGCTTTTCCGAATCAATTACGACGGGGTACTGTTAAGATGTCTCGAACAAGAAGACGCAGACAAGGTACTGAAAGAACTCCATGATGGCCCCGCTGGGGGACATTTTGCGGGAAACACTACCGCTCATAAGATTCTGAGAGCCGACTATTGTTGGCCCACCTTGTTAAAATACGCTCATACTTATGCTAGAAACTGTAAGACTTGTCAAATAAGTGTTGGAAAGGAGAAAAGAGAGACAATCCCACTCCAACCTATTAATTCCTTTCGTCCTTTCGAGTAGCGAGGGTTGGATATCATAGGTGAAATCACACCTAGATCCTCGAAGCGGAACAAGTACATTCTTACCACCACCGACTATTTCACGAGATAGACAGAGGTCATTCCTCTGACTTGTGTGAAAGATAAGGTGGTTATCCAATTCATAGAACAACAGTTGATCATGAGGTTCAGTGTCCCTTCTGTTCTGGTCTTCGACAACACAAATTACTTTTCTTCAACCCTATTGACAGAGTTTGCTCTGGACAAAGGAATCATGATCAAGTACTCTGCAAATTACTATCCCCAGGGAAATGGTGTGGCTGAATCAACTAATAAAAACCTGGTAAGGATATTAAAGAAGACAGTGACAGATAACTAAATAAATTGGCATAATCTACTCTATAATTCTCTATGGGCCAACATGGTCACACCTAAGGAAGCCATAGAAAATTCCCCATACTTTCTGGTCTATGGGCATTAAGCCATCCTCCCAAATGGAATCTATCTCTCATCTCTTCAACTAGCCCAAGATTCCAACGAAGAATTCTCATCAGCCATGCAACAAAGGATTAATACTCTGCTCATGTTGGAAGAAGAGAGAGAAAAATATAGGTCAGAATTCCTAGCTCACCAACAAATAGTGGAAAGATGGTTTGATAAGAATAAGGCTAAAGAAAATAACTTTGAAGTAGGAGACTTAGTCCTGAAGTGGGACAGAGAAAATGAACCTAAAGGGAAACATTCTAAGTTTCAGAGTCTATGGCTTGGACCTTTCCAGGTAGCTGAGAAGATTGGGGCAGGCACTTATCAATTACAGAGTTTGAGGGGAGAACCTGATACTCTCCCAGTAAATGGCCAAGCCCTAAAACAATACTTCCAGTAAAAAAAAAATTAAATATATATATATAACCGTAATAATAAAAATCGATTCATGAATCAGGGTCATAGGAAACGAAGAAGGAACAGAGATTCTGCTTTCTCCCAATGAATTGTCATTTGTTGAGCACTCAACACACCCTAAAATTCTATGTTGATCCTTTACACTATCTTTTTTGCCTTCAGTATGAAACTGATACTTGCACTTATTTTTATGTTCATTCTAAAGCCTGCCTGAACATACAACAAAGAATCATCTTAATCATTAAAGGGTCCTTAATAAACTGCTTAGGGAATCGACACACTAAAGATCTCCCTGGCGCGCTTAGGAGTTTGGCATCGGTAAATGTTAAAGGTGTTGAAAATCGTTTGAGAAATTTTAAAATAGTCGAACACCGATCCTCATCGGTGTCGGCAGTTGAAAGTCTTCCTTTTTACAATTGAACTTTGGCAGAGGTATCGTCGAAGACCGACCCATTTGGCTTCGGAAGAGAAATGAAAAGGTAAGCTTCGTGCAAAAGGAAGAGCGGTATCACCGATTGCCAACACCTGACATGATTTCGGCGTCGGAGAATTACAAAATAACATACACATTAATTTTACATTTTAAAGTGTCGATCCCCGACCTCCACACCGAAGAGATATGACGTGATGAGACGTTTTACCCATGGATCCGTTAGGTACGACGCATTTAAAGTGTGAATAAGATTGTGGATCATGCATTAGTTGCTAATACGTGTGTGAATCAGAGGAACCCATTTTAACTTGCCGCTACAATGCATCTGCCTCCACGCCTCCACCGTCAACTAGTTAGGATTTAATTGCGGAGAATCGATAGTAGTTTCATTTTGAATTGTAATTATTATTCATATTAATTGGTTGATACGACAGATACAGTCTCTCCAGTTATATGTTGTCGAAGTCGTTATGCATGATATTATTCTGCGCGGAAAAGATTTCAGAACAAACAAAGGAGAAGGGTCGGAAACCCAGATAAGTCGTCCAAAGTTCAGTAAGCATTAGACAAATTTCTTAGCAATCATTTCAGGTATGTATCCACTTGTGGCATTTTATGCTTCAGTTTATGAGTTCACAACCCAACACTTCTATGTACACATGTTTAAAGGCTGTTTTAATTGCAAGAACAATGCCTCCAAAAAAACCCTCCACCAGGAAATCCCCAAGAGAGCCAAAGCCATAAGAACCAGAAGCAGGAGAGGGATCCTCCCCAGCAGTTGCAAGACAATTAGAATTCTCCCCAAAACCGGTGCCTGTCATCAAGACAACTTCCAAGGATGCCTCCGTCCAACCTCCAGCCTTCGGAGACACAGAGCCAAACATTGGAGCCAAAACAACATACCTGAGTTCCAGGAGGACACTCTCATGGAACTGACAATTTGCAAGGAGATGGAGCGATGGTATGAAAGGGCGCAGCAAGCGGTAGAAAGAGTCGAGTACATTGAGGAAATCCAACAAGGTCGATATAAGAAAACGCATGGAATTCAGGTGATAGGAAAAAGTATTCTCAATCGCATGAAGTGATCGATTGAGTACTGGGCTAATATGTCTCGGGACCCACATCAAGAGATCCAAGGACAATGGACCAGGTGTAATAAGCACTGGGATAAAATTAACAAAATAATGAAGGATGTTGGGCCCCCTGAGTTCGACACCCCTGATAATTTCATTGAACTGAGCAGCGTGGACAAGCAGCATGCCGAACAAGATGCGCTATGGACCGAAGAGTTAGCAAAAATAGTTGATGCGAATCCAAAGCAAGTACAACAATTCACAAAACATCTGATCAAATCCTGAGCCATGCTACAACAGCTGAACTCCATCTTAGTAAAGTATCAGGCGCATGCAGTAGACATCAGGGGAATATATGTGGCCCCAATGGACCAACATAGATTTCCATGGCCCCAAACTTGTGAAAAATTGTTTGTCAGTTGGACTGAATACGAGAGAAGTCATCCTTTCCAAGAAGTATCTCGGGACGAATGTTAAAGAAGATATTAGAAGATAATGCCATGTGGTGATTTTTATTTTGTTTAAATTAAAATTAGCCGTTAGTTTCGGTTAGAACTCCATATCATAAATAAAGACATCGACCAGTTAGAAAAGGGTCGATGGTTATTGCAAGAACTCTTTCTTTTTTGTTGTTAATAATTATTTTGAGACTGCTATGAATTTATAAGTCCTTCTGGACCATAGACAAACTATTTTCATCATATGCATGTGATTGGACTTGGAGAAGAACTACTTCTTATCCTGTTTCATGAATGATGCAGTAATGAGTAAGAGCAATTAATTATGTTGTCAAGTTATCTGGTGCAATGTTTTGATGTTCTTTGCTTTAATGATGAAGATAAATCGTTGTGTTATTAGGTGATGCATGGCTATGGTAGATGAGTTATTTTGCTTTCCATTATCTTATTACATATGTTCTTTCTTTCTGATAGTTAGTTTCTTAGACAGTAATTGGATGCTCACATGGTTAATGTATTAGTATTAGGCCTGTGGTATAGAGTAATTGTATGCATGTTGAGTAGCGGTTATCCCAAGATTATCCTCTTCCTAGTGGTTAAAACATAATCATGTTAATTGTCAAGTTGGTTTATGTTGGCTTGCATCTCTCATATCAGCCCCACCCAAGAGAAAATACAAAAGAAAATAGTCCTAACTGAAGGAAGAGCCTTCACAAAGAAACACAAATCCCATCGATAAATTGGTCGGATCACAAGATCTGGAGAACCATTCCATTTTAAACACTACATATTCTAATTGGGCCTCGATGGCGGGTTTGGTTCCTACTGTTGAGTCAAGGGATTTAGGTCCCATCAACAAGTCGTTGGATCACTTTAAGTGGAAGGATTGGATAAGTAAAGAAGAAGACCCGTTGAATTTAAACCAAGGCAAAGTAGCATCATAGATAGATCGAGCCATGGATCTAAGATCATGATCAACAAATAAAATCATTTTGGGTTACAAGTTGTGTGGAGGTTACACTTTGGGGAATCTCACTTTGGAAGAATTGTGAAATGGACAAATCGAATTACCCGAAGTCCTGAAAGCCGAAATAAATAAGGACCGTTAGATATGGACCATACATAATGATCGTTGGATCAGGATGATGGTCAACTTCAACGCTAACCAATTTGGCGAAATGGAGTTGAGAACATGTAAAATCACCCAAAGGTCGAAGTTTTGAAATCACGAGGTTAAGACACATAGCACTAATATTGAGAGCCCACGCCATCAATAGTGATGTCATCAGCAGTGACATCATCAACAGTGACATCATTAAGGACACGTGGCATAATCAGATGATGACAAGTGTCAAAATGAAATTGGCATTTCAAGCACACATAAATCACAAATCCGAGTGACACATGGCAGCCACTCGGCCCATGCTAGGTCATCAAGTGACATCAGCAAGTTACGTCACTCTGTGAGTTTTACTTCGAGAGTCTTACCACCAGCAAATGACCTAAGTCCCGAAGGCTAAAGTCTCGAAGTGGACATGAGTCGTCTGATCTGAAGAACACTTCGGGAGCGTTCTCAACTATTGATATAGTACAATGGATGGATAGTGTAAGTGGAATTCTTAACTGATAGCAAGCGGTCTCCGCCATCTTATGACTTATTCGACAGGTGATCACTCTGAAGAAAATTGGAGCAGCGATTATCCGAACCCCTGAAGCCCCATGTTGGGTCGCCAAAGAACCATCTTTTTACCAACCTTTCACTTCACTTTCACTTCACTTTTAACCATATTTCGCTTTCTCATACCCTTACATTAAACCATTTTCATGATTACATGGGTTTTAGACATATTATTTTCCAATGCATCTATTTTAGTGTTTTTGAGTGAATTTATGATTAAATATTGGAAAAATGACATGTTTACACTTATATATGAAAGTGGGATGAGTTTCATGATGTATTTGAAGACTCCAACCAAGTCAAACTTCACCATCAAGCCTCAAATTCGAATTTCCTCTTCAACCCTTTGAAGATTTGATTTGGAGATCTACTCAAGTATCTTGGATGGAGATTAATCATGAAAGAGAGATTTGTGAGAGGATTTGTAGAGATATCACTTGATAGGTGTGAG
>ML783720.1:20845-32190 GCA_009831015.1 Picea engelmannii
AACCAAATGAGACATTTGTGGATCTAGGAGAGATTTGTGGATCTAAGTTATCTTAATTTTTGTATAAATAGGAGTGCCTCCTCCATTTCAAGAGGAGGACTCTTGGAGCATTGTATCCAACTTATGATGGAATAAGAATCAAGATTTCTTTTCACATCAATTTTCATTCTCTAGTTTAGATTTAGAATTCTTTAGTTTATGTGTTACTTTGTTCTTAGGAGAATTGAGCTCACTCCAAATAGATCATAGTAGCATTTTCTTCTTGTTCTAATACTTTGAATAGGTTTATATGCTTTATTGGTTTTATTAGAATTATCTTGATGATCTTGATTGTTGATAGGTTATTTGAAACATTCTGAGAAGACCTCCTGAAAGGAGCTAGTGTTTTCATGCCTACAACAACTAAGCCCTTCTAAGTGTATTTATTTTCAATGCATGAGTGTTTACTTGATGATCTTGATTGTTGATAGGTTTTGTGAAACATCTTGATAGGACCTCCTGAAAGGGAGCTAGTGTTTTCTTTCCTACAATAACTAAGTCTTATTAAGTGGAATGAAAGAGTTAGGATTTGATTGAATTTTCTTAGATTAGAGTTAGGTGCCTACTCCTGCATATATAGTGCATGTGCTTCGTAAGCCTACGAACCTCGGATTGACAAATTAAATGGTTGAGCAATTACTACAACGAAATTAAACGACAATATTTTCGCCTAACACCCCAAACTTCCGAAATGAATGAGAACCGTCCATTCAATTGTTGATCAAGTCCTGACCGACGATTTTCTTGAAAGGCCTCTGATAAGCCTGGATCGTTTATCTAAACAAAGGATTTAATATTGATTGTCCAATCTGTTTCGGCGAAATCTGATTCGGGATATTTGAAAGGTTGCAAAGGCCTAAAGTCTCGAAGGATGAAGTACCAAAGAAACATGGTCCCAACACTGGACATATGGGGGCTAAAAGGAGAAATGGTGAAAGAAGAAGATAATGCTTAAATTAATAATCCTGTGGTTCTGCGCCTATGGTCACATAGAAATGGGTTGAAGGAAGCGCCTCTGCAGAACTCAGTTTTTGCAGATATTTGCAGGAATATTCAATCGAGTTAAAAATAAATCGATCCATACCTATGATCGATTTACGAAAAGCACTCTCACTAAATTAAAAGAATTGACAATAAATGTTTGAATAGTAAAAGTGATTGTTGTTAATGTTAAAATGAAGAGGTGCGATGGTCCAAACGAAAGGACACAATACGTTATTTCTCACATCATTTTGTAGATGATATAAACGTGAAAGAATGGTGAGAAGATAGTGTGTCTATGTAGTCTGAATCAAAAGATATATTAAATCACAGAAGCAGAGAGAGATGCAGTGAAGACATGATACGAAAGTTTTCCAAATACATAAAATAAGGGTGGTTGGGCGGTGCAAGGGCAGGTTGGTGCCTGCAAGGGAGTTGGTGCTTCCTTGTCAGTTGTAGTTGACTAAACAGGGGGTCTAAGCCTCCTACTAGTTGGTGTTGGTGAAAAAGGGTGTGGGTGCATCCTAATCAGTTGGTGATGATCTAAAAGGAAGTAAATCTTCCATCTATGTAACATGTAAAACAAAATTTTGCAGTTAATAGAAAAGTGTTTGTGGTTTTCCCAATTGGATTCCACAATAAATATTGTGTTAAAATTTTGGTTTGCATTAACAAAAGAAAAATTGACAAATTATTGAGTCACTGATTCACACCCCCCCCCTCTTAGTGACAAGATCTGATCCTTCAATTGGTATCAAAGCAGGTCTCTTCACAAAAGGTTTAAATCACTTGAAGAGAAATATACATCAGAATGGATCAGCAGTTGAAGATGTCATAAAAAATCCCCTTATTTGATGGCGAAGACTATGTCTTATGGAGTGTTAGAATGAAAAGATATCCTATGTCCATCGGACTGGAAGTATGGACATTACTTGAAAAGGATATGATGTTCCAAAATCCACTCCCATAGAACCAGAAGACAAGAAATATTTTTGGGAACATGGAAAGGCTTTAAACACATTACAAGCTAGTTTGAGTAAGAAAATCCTTTCTAAAGTACTAAACTGTAATAATTCAAAACAACTCTGGGATAAATTGGAAAATATATATGCACGAGATTCCAAGGTAAAGAGGGCCAAACTCTAGACTCTCAAAGTACAATATGAAGGTCTAAAAATGAAGGATGAAGAAAATATCTCAGAGTACTTCGTAAGAGTTGATAATATTGTTAATGCAATTAGAGGTTTGGGAGTAGAAGTGCCAGACAACGAGCTAGTTGAAAAAATACTAAGAACGCTACCTATTCTATACAATCCTAAAGTGTCCACTCTTGAAGATCGAGAAAATATGGATAAAATCACCATGGATGAATTGTATGGAATCCTCACAGCCTATGTGTTAAGATTAGGACATGAGAACCTTCCAAAAGGAGAGGCAACATTCAAGGTGCTCAAGAAAAAAAAAATCATAAGAAAAAACCTCAACCCAACCATCATGAAGAATCTAATGTAGAAGAAGCCAGTTTTATTAAAAAACTTCAAAAAGGATCAAGGAAGTATAAAGGAAAGCTACCTTTCAAATGTTTTAATTGTGGCAAGGTTGGCCATTTTGCAGCCAAGTGTCCCTATCCCAAGGAGGACCCTGAAGATGAAGAAGACAAAAATAAACAATACAATAAGAAGGAAAAACCCAACTACAAAAAGGGTTTTACAAAGGGAAAAATATTTTTTACTCAAAAGAAGAAAACAACAGTTCATCAAAATCCAGTGACAATGATGATGATGAAGTCCTTTTTCTAGGTATTGAAGAACCTAATAATATAGAATAAATTGAGCATGAGGAAGAGTCAGAAGATGAAGCAGAGGTTAATATGGAAGAATAACTTCTCAGTGCCTTGAATGAATTAAGAAAATACAAAACCAGATATAGACAGTTGAAAAGTCTTGTAGTTGAACAAAAGGAAAAACATGAACATAAAGAAAAGGAGATGGAGAAACTTATGTGCAACCTGAAAAACCAAATCCTAGAAGCAAATAGGGTGGAATAAAGTCTAGAAAAGTCTCTTAAAGAAAAACAAATAACCTGTGAAAAAATGGAGCTAGAAATAGTTCATCTGAGAAAAGAACTTGATGCAAAACTCATTCAAACAAAATATGAAAGTAGCTCTAAAATATTAGAAAAGATTATTACCACACAAAGGGATTCAAGAAATAAAAATGGAATAGGTTATTCTTCAGAAGAAAACCAAGTTAACTCAAAATCTTATGCAACTAATATCCTCAATGCATTCAAGAAGAAAGATGAAGAAAAGACAAGTAATGATTAGAACTCCAGACGACTACTTCCACCCATAAAGAAGGAATATAAGAGAAAACCAAGGAAGGTTTATCAAAATAGGTATCCTTACATTTTATTTGGTTATTGCTTTGCATGCTCTAATTTTGGACACAAAGCTATGAATTGTAGAGCATATAGAAAGAAAAATTTGAGGGTTAAGAACTATAACCTTAAAGATAACCAAACAATAAATCAAGTTAAATGAAGAAACTATAGCTCCTTTGCACCTCTACAATAAGGGGACATAGAATGCTTCAGATGGCATAACCATGGACATAAGTCCAATAGTTGCAGATTAATGGAAGTATCATAAAAACCGAAGTTCATTAGAGAGAAAAAGAAGCTTTGGAAAGAAAAAACATCAAAATAGGAATGTCTCATTGCCTTGAAAGCTCAAGATAAATAACATCTCTGGTATGTTGACAGTGGGTGCTCAAAACATATGACAGGAAACAAGGACAAGTTCTTGAACTTAAAAAAACAAAAGGGTAAAGTTACATTTGGTGACAATGCTTCAAGTAACATACTTGGGAAAGGCATTGTGAGTTTGGGAAAAGACAAAGCCAAGGATGTGCTGCTTGTTGAAAAACTGAAACCTAGCCTATTAAGTGTCAACCAAACTTGTGATCAGGGGCATGTTTTCATATTTGATTCCCATAAATGTGATATTATGAGAGAGGACTCAGGAAAATTGGTTGGTACCGCTCCTAGAACTCCCAAGAATGTATATATACTAAATACAAAATTGAATGAGTGTCATATAAATTTATTAGATGAAAGTTGGTTATGGAATAGAAGATTGGGGCACATTAACTTTGACAATTTAGTGAAAGTCAACAATCTTGGGGCAGTAAGAAAGATCATAAATCCATCAAATCCTATGTGTATACACTGTCAACTAGGGAAGCAAACTAGAATAAGGTTAAAAACAAAATAATACTCAACCTCAAAACCTTTAGAGCTTGTTCACACCGACCTATGTGGACCTACAAGGACCAAGAGTTTGCAAGGAGAGTCCTACTTTATGTTGTTCATTGATGATTTTACTAGAATGGGTTGGGTATGTTTTCTTAAGGAAAAATCAGAAGCACTTAACAAATTCAAATCTTTTAAGACCCTTGTTGAAAATGAAAAGGAGACAAAAATCAAATGTCTTAGATCAGACAATGGTGGTGAGTTCACCTCAAAAGAGTTTGATCTCTTCTGTGAAACCCATGGAATAAAATGACAATTCTCTGTTGCCAGAACACCTCAGCAAAATGGGATTGATGAGAGAAGGAATAGAACTGTCCAGGAGGCTACACGGACTATTCTCAATGAAGCAAGATTATCTGATGGATATTGGAGGGAATATGTAAGCACAACAGTATAATACTGAATAGAGGTTAGCTTAGGATTAATAATGATAAGAATCCTTATGAACTATGGTTTGAAAGAACTCCTTCAGTAAAATACTTCAAGGTCTTTGGAAGTAAGTGCTACATCAAAAGGCTTGATGAGAATCTCAGAAAATTTGATGCTAGATCTGATGAAGGTATCTTTCTTGGATATGAATCTACCAAGAAAGCATACAGATGCTACAATATTAGATTAAATAATATTTTTGAGAGTATATATGTCAAGGTGGATGATTTAAAAACGATAAGGATCAAACATCAAGAGACTATACTTGACAGTGAAGATGAAGATGATGATGAGTTAGTTGGTACACAAGCAGAAATAGTAGAAGAGAATAAAAAGGAAAGGGAAGAGGATGATATGGATAATAGTGAAGACGAAGAAGATAAGAGAAGAATCCCCAAGAAGAGACACAAAGACACCCTCAAGAATGACTCAAAAGAATCATCCTAAAGAATTGATTATTGGAAATAAAAGCGATGGAGTGCACACAAGAAGACATCTGTTGTATCAGACAGAATTATCACTTTTGTCACAAATTGAGCCCAGCTCAGTGAAAGAGGCATGTAAAGATGAAAATTGGGTCAATGTTATGAATGGAGAATTGGACCGAATTGAAAAAAATCAAACTTGGGAACTAGTTCCAAGACCAAAAAATAAAAATGTTATTGGAACTAAAAGCGTGTATAAAAACAAAATGGATGATAATGGGCAAGTAATCAGGAAAAAAGACATATTGGTGTGTAAAGGGTATGCTCAAGTTGAAGGGGTAGACTTTGAATAAACCTTTGCACTTGTGGCCAGATTAGAGGCAATTGGAATGTTCTTATCTTTCTCCAGCTACAGAAAATTTAAAGTGTACCAAATAGATGTCAAGTCAGCATTTCTCAATGGAAACTTAGAAGAGGAAGTCTATATTGAACAACCAGAAGGATTCCAATTAACAAACAAAGGAGACTATGTATGTAAACTAAAGAAAACACTCTATGGCTAAAACAAGCACCCAGAGCATGGTATGCAAGGCTAGATTCTTATTTACAAAAACACGGTCTCAAAAGAGTATCAACAAACATCAAAATTTATTGTAAAATTGTTGGTAATAACATGATTATTGTGGAATTATATGTTGATGATATTATATTTGGTAGCGATGATGAAAAAATGAGTAAGGACTTTGCTAGAAGGATGCAACAAGAATTTGAAATGTCCTTGCTTGGTGAAATGAATTTCTTTCTTGGATTACAAATAATATAGTCCAAAAGAGGATTCTTTATCCATCAATCCAAGTATGTTAAAGATATGCTTAAGAAATTCTAGTTAGAGGATTGAAAACCTGTTAGTACACCTATGACAGTTGGATGCAAACTAAGCAAGGTAGATGAGTCCAAATCTGTAGATACAAAACACTACAAATCAATTATTGGAATTTGACTCTATGTAACGAAAACTAAGAAAGAAAGATGAGTCCAAATCTGTAGATACAAAACACTATAGATCAATGATTGCAAGTTTACTCTATGTAACGACTTCCATACTTGATGTCAAGCAAGCTATTGGGATGGTGGCTAGATTCCAAGCAACACCAAAAGAGAGCCATGTTCAAGTTGTGAAAAGAATATTTAGGTATTTGAAAGGAACCATAGATATTGGTTTGTGGTACCCTAGTAAGGATTCATTCACTTTAAAATCCTATTCAGATGCAGATTGGGCAGGTTGTGTAGATGACAGAAAAAGTACAAGTGGAGGAGCATTATTTTTGGGAGAATCATTGGTAGCCTGGATAAGACAGAAATAGTCCTCAATTTCTCTGTCTAACACTGAAGTTGAGTATATTGCAGCAACAGAATGTTGCACACAAGTGGAATGGATGAAAAAAACCTTACAAGACATTAAAATAGTGTTTGAAGAACCTACTACTATCTACTGTGATAATACAAGCATTATAAGTCTATCCAAGAACCATGTCCAACACTCCAAATCAAAACACATTCCCATAAAATACCACTATCTAAGAGATGAGGTTGAAAATAAGAACATTAAATTGGAATATGTCCCAACACAAGAACATGTGGCAGATATTTTCACTAAACCCTTAAGCATATGTATTTGAATATCTCAAGCAAAGATTGGGAGTAATCTCTCTTCCAATCTAATCTCTCCAGAAAACAATGCATCAATTGGCACTAATTCAGGGGGAGACAACAATCAAAGTCAGGAGGAGTTATTCATGTATGACAAGAAGTATGTTTGCGGGAAGAGTTACCCGAGTTCATATTCTGGTCAGAAGTATACAGACAGACAAAGCTTTACCATAGGGGAAGCAACCATTTGCCATTGATGTCAAAGGGGGAGAGTAATTGTTAGGGTCCTAACCCGCACATAGGTAGAACAATATATTCAGATGTAATAAAGGTCAATATTAATAAGGCCTTGCAATAAAATAGAATAAGTTGAATATAAGAAGACCTAATAGAAGCTTCCGCTTCTAGAAGGATCTTCCTCTAGATGATTCTTTTGATAGACATATTTAGTATAAATAGGAGTCGATGGTATGAGAACCCTAGCTTGGATATTATTGTAATAGAGCTCTACTCAATTGGGGTTTGACCCCTCGAAGAGGCCTGTGAACATTGCTTTCATAATCAAAGTGTTATTTCTGTTGTTATTCTTATATCATTCCAGTGCTATTGTGCTGATTGTTCTGGTTATATTGTTGTTATTCTGCCATTTCTAGCATTTTATTTCTGTTCTGCATACTTTTTATATCTGGTATATTACAAGTGGTATCAGAGCACTTTCCTCGGCATAAAGTGTGGGTTAAATTTTTTTTTAGGGTAGAGACATATTCCGATGTCTTTAAGCCACAGAGATCTGTCGTTGCACGCATAAACCTGTGGTTGAGGGATTCATACACGCAGGAAATACAAGTGGTACTTAAGCGCACATCTGTTGGCCACCCTTGTAACCCCTGTTGGTACCCCTTCGAGTGGTAGCGCATCAGACAACACATGTGTACGGATCAACCTAGATTAGTTGAAGCCCTCTTTATATAAATCGATCGGTCTCCTGACTGTTATAGTGCCACCGAGAAAAACACTTGGGAAGATACTCTCTAGTACCTGGGTAGTCGGGTAGTACGACTAAGGGTATGGTCTATCCTCCTTAGTTAGTGCCCTGAGATATTGGACCGAGTACTATTGTTGGACCCCGCACATATATCAGAGAGATATAGAACAGGGCAAACCCTTGTCTGTAGAACCCTTGGGGACATAAACATAAACAAATTAAAATAGACAAGATCTATTGCCGTGCAACTATGCTTGGGTTTCCAAATCACTACACATTTCTTCCTAGTTAATAATTTGGGCATTTCATCACTGCAGTAAGTCTGGAAATATTTTCACCATTATTTGAAACCTATTCCACTGGATTAATCTCTTTTCCCTTATCACATTCATACATATCATTTTTCAACAAAATTTTTTACCCCACCCACCCCTTTTTAGTTCCCTTGTCCTCATGGCCCATACCCGTAGCCAAGAATTGGAATCTCGCTTCAATACCTTGCAATCTAGTCTCACCGAGACCCAAAAAGAAGTGAAACAACTCAGTGCCAATGTTGCCACCATCAATACAACCATGCAGTCCTCAATGGAGGAAATCAAACAAGACCTGACCACCCAGCTTGAATCTGTCTTTTCGTCACTTTGCACCAAGATTCATATCCCTACAGATAATCGTTCCTCTGACTCATATCCACATACTGAAGGTGAACATTCCTCTCATTCCCATAACTTTAAGCACCATCACTTTCAATGTGACCTACGCCTTCTGTGGGTGGATGTGACCAAATTTGATGGCTCGGACCCCACTGGTTGCGTAACCAAAATGTAACATTATTTCTCTTTATACGACATTACAGATGACTTGGCCAAACTCCGATATGGTGTTATCCATCTAGATCAAGAACGTTGGCAATGGTGGCAATGGAGAAAAAACTTCCCGTCAAGGGTATATTGCTTGGATACACTTTGTGGCAGAGATTTATGAACACTTTGACACTGACACCAACCATTTGGGTCGTTTGACAAAGTTGAAACAATCAGGAACAGTGGAAGAATTTATAGCTGCCTTTGAGCGCTTGGATTTTTGGATAGAGGGCCTGTCTGATGCCTTTTTCCAAGAGTGTTTTATCAGTGGCATCAAGGATGAGATTCGTGCCCATGTCCTCATGGCTTGCCTTAGAGTTGGGTGGAGGCTACTAAAAGAGATAAAGAAGCACAACAGGTTGTATCTTCTCAAAACCGAAAACTCTCCTTTATCCCTCGCCCTAAACCAATAAATCCCACTACTCCCTCTGCTCCACTAAAAATCCAAAAATTGACCAAGGCTGAAATGGTTGAATTCCAACTCAAAGGCCTTTGTTATAATTGTGATGAAAAATATTTCCTGGGCCACAAGTGTAAGGAACAAAATCTTTTTATGTCCATCTCCGAGGATATTTCAAAAGAGGATGTTGAAACTCCCCTTATGTTTGATTCACCTAAACCACTGACATAGCCCCTCCCTCATACCCTCCCGAAGTAGAACCGGTCATTTCCCTCAATGCTCTCATTGGCTTCTCTGCTCCCCAAACCCTCAAGCTAATCGGTTACATCAAGCATCAAAAGGTCATCATTCTAGTTGATAGTGGAAGCACCCATAATTTTATTCATCGTCGCATTGCCCAAGAAACTCATTGCTACATCCATACCATCAATAATTTCCAAATCATGATTGTCAATGGTGGTTCCATGAAATGTGGAGGGCGTTGTGAAAATGTGCGTCTCCAAATTGGTGACTACCACCTGAAATGTCATATGTTTGGTATTGACATGGGCAGTTGTGACATTGTGTTGGGTGCAGTCTAGCTAAGGACTTTGGGTCCCATTCTCATGGATTTTAAGGAATTAACCATGCAATTCGACCAGTAGGGCCACCAATATAAATTCCAAGGCATCACTGTCGGTTCACCTGAGATCATTAGTTCCCATCGCATGGAAAATCTTCTCAAAAAAGGTCATTTTGGTATTATTGCCCAACTCTATGCCATATAAGCAACAGAGACACCCCCGGTGTCGCAAGACCTCCAAAACATCCTTTCTAAACATCAAGTGGTCTTTTACACTCCCCAAGGACTCCCTCCTTCCCGTGGTGTTCATGATCATTCCATTCCCCTTGTACCTGGAAGCCTTCCTCCCAATATCTGTCTCTATCGTCACCCATTTTCCCAAAAAAATGAAATTAAGAAAATGGTCTAGGAACTCCTTAATGCAGGCATTATCCGCCCTAGTACGAGCCCCTACTCTTCTCTTGTGGTCATGGTCCTTAAGAAAGAAGGTTCTTGGTGAATGTGTCTTGACTTTCGTGCCCTCAACGAACTTACCATTAAAGACAAATTTCCCATTCATGTCATTGATGACCTCCTGGATGAATTGAGTGGCGCCCAATTCTTTACTAAACTTGATCTTCGTTCAGGCTACCACCAGATACGTATGAAAGAGGAAGACATTCCCAAGACTACCGTTAGAACTCATAAGGGCTACTATGATTTTTTGGTCATGCCCTTTGTCTTGTGTAATGCCCCATCCACCTTCCAAAGCCTCATGAATCATGTCTTCCGTCCTTTTCTCCATCATTTTGTATTAGTTTTCTTTGATGATACCCTCGTCTATAGAAAAACCTGGTTAGAACATCTTGCTCATGTGGATCAAGTTCTCCATCTACTCTCTCAACACCAACTTTTCCTGAAATAGTCTAAATGTGCTTTTGGCGCCTCAGAAGTAGAATACATGGGTCATCTGGTTGGCAAGGATGGCGTCAGGGTGGATCCTAAAAATATTGAAGCTATGCAAGATTGGCTTCACCCAAAGACTCTCAAAAGATTGCGTGGATTTCTGGGCTTAACAGGGTATTATCACAAGTTTGTTAAGAATTATGGAAAAATTGCAGCACCTCTCACTGCTCTCCTAAAAAAGAACTCTTTCACTTGGACTCCAGCCGCTGCTCAAGATTTTCAAACCTTGAAGATGGCCATGTGAACCACTCCAATCCTGACCCTTCCTAATTTCACAAAGACCTTTGTGTTGGAATGTGATGCCTCAGGGAAAGGAATTGGTGTTGTCCTCATGCAAGAGGGTCGACCTTTGGCCTTTACCAGCAAGCAACTATCTGAAAGAAATCTGGGAAAATCAATCTATGAAAAGGAAATGTTGGCTATTCTAGTTGTCGTTGATCTGTGGCACCCTTATCTATTGGGGCAACATTTCCAAATTAAGATAGACCATCAAAGTCTCAAGTATTTTCTGAAACAACGCATTTCCTCCCCGGAGAAACAAAAATGGGTGACTAAGCTCTTTGGATATGATTATGAGATCATTTACAAGAAAGGAAAATATAATGTGGTTGTTGTTTATGGATAAATCCGTAAGTGCGGACACAAACCGATCTCCCCAGATCCACCTGGATCTGGAACAAACAGTGACAGAATACTACTCTTTCCCTAGTTCTAAAGTATTGAATGGACAAGAGAAGAAGGATGATGTACTTAC
>ML783720.1:32290-71079 GCA_009831015.1 Picea engelmannii
CCAACAATTGCAGTCCAATGCTCCAGCTTCCCCAGGGTACTCTTGGCTCCATGATGAGCTTCGATACAAAGGCCGTTTGTATTTAAGTAAACAATCAAAGCTTAAATCCACGGTACTTTCTGAGCTTCATGCTACACCCACAGCGGTGCACTCTGGGTTCACCAAAACCTATGACAGGGTCAAACGTTCTTTTTTCTAGGATGGTATGAAACAGGACATTCGTAATTTTTTCATTAAAAGTGATGTGTGTCAACGCAACAAGGGAGAAATGGTCAAATCTTCGGGCACACTACAACTACTTCTAATTCCACCTGCTATTTGGAAGGATATCTCTATGGATTTTATTACTGGCTTACCCAAATCGGGAAATAAATTAGTCATCATGGTGGTTGTTGATCGCCTTTCCAAGTATGCTCATTTCTGCGCTCTTCAACACCCGTTTACAGCATCCACAATGGCTCAAATTTTCATGGATCATGTCTTCAATCTTCATGGCATGCCACACTCTATTGTTTCTGATCGCGATCGAACTTTCACAAGAAATTTTTGGCAAGAACTGTTCAAGCTACAAGGAACCCAATTGCATCTCAGCACAACTTATCATCCCCAGACCGATGGTCAAACGGAAGTTGTCAACAAGTGTTTGGAAACATATTTGAGGTGTTTTGCCTTGGAAAATCAAAATCAGTGGGCTCAATGGTTACCCCTAGTTGAATGGTGGTACAACACTTCAGACCATACAACTACATGCATGACTCCTTTTGAAGAAGTATATGGATATAAGCCACCTTCAGTTCTCTCCTACTTACCTGGTGTCTCGAAGGTCTAGGCGGTTGACCAAACACTTACAGTTCGAGAGGCTATTCTTTGTACCCTCAAAGAGAATTTGGTCATGGCACAGAATTGCATGAAGAAACAAGCTGATCAAGGTCGCTCTGAACGTCAATTTGCAGAAGGGGATTAGGTGTTTCTTCGACTGCAACCTTACAAGCAAACTTCCCTCAAGGTCGAGCATTGTCAGAAGCTAGCGCCCAAATTTTATGGTCCTTATACCATTCTCAAGTGTGTGGGACAAGTAGCCTATCAGTTAGCTTTGCCCAGTCATTTAAAGCTACATCCTGTTTTTCATGTTTCGTGCTTAAAGAAGGTGATTGGAACTAAGTGCCAAATTCAAACCAACCTTCCCGAGTTAGCCGAAGAAGGATCCATTTGGCTACAACCACAAGCAGTTTTGGAACAACGTGAGCATCGCCTGTGTCAGAGAACCATCAAGGAAGTGTTAGTCCAGTGGAAATATACAACTCCAACAGATGCCACTTGGGAACCAACTACCATTCTGCAACAATTTCCACATCTCAAGCCTTGAGAACAAGGTTGTTTTTAAGGGGGGGGACATGTTAGGGTCCTAACCCGCACATAGGTAGAACAATATTTTCAGATGTAATAAAGGTCAATATTAATAAGGCCTTGCAATAAAATAGAATAAGTCGAATGTAAGAAGACCTAATAGAATCTTCTGCTTTTAGAAGGATATTCCTCTAGATTCTTCTTTTGATAGACATATTTAGTATAAATAGGAGTCGAGGGTATGAGAAACCTAGCTTGGATATTATTGTAATAGAGCTCTGCTCAATTGGAGGTTTCCCCCTTGAAGAGGCCCGTGAACATTGCTTTCAGAATCAAAGTGCTATTTATGTTGTTATTATTATACCATTTCAGTGCTATTGTGGTGATTGTTTTGGTTATATTGTTGTTATTTTGCCATTTCTATCATTTTATTTCTGTTCTGCATACTTTTTATATCTGGTATATTACAATAACTTCAGAGGAGAGAAGCATCATCACAGGGGGAGATTGTGTATAAAGTTGGTGTGTTGCCATCAATGACAAAGGGGGAGATTGTTGGACATAGTGTCATTAATGTGTTTTCATTGATGTCAAACAATAGGATGGTATGCAGAGACTAAATCTCAGGATAGTTAGCGAATGAAGATCAAATCTCAGAAGAGATAACGCGATGATAATCAGAAGGGAAAGCGCATTGTAGAAACAACAATCAAATCAAATCGGGACCGTTGATACGCAAGTGTCATACTAACAGAAGGGATAGATTGCGGAGAGCGAAAGGATAATTAAACAATGCGTTACTTCCAATCTTGCAATTAGTCCAGACCGTTGATCATCACCCGCCAAATAGATCTACAGTTGGCATCAATTCCACTACCAACGAACAATTTTCCATTGCGGAGCTCGACGATAGTTTTAAATGTCATGCTAGTTGGGACCCCGCAATCATACTTGATCATTGATATGCTTCGAGATCCTTCTCGATCGATGGATCAAGTTGAGTGGAAGGATAGGGTAAGCAAGGCAAAAGGGTTGAGATTTCGAATATCCGAATTCCCGATAGTCGTTGGATCACTTTAAGTGGAAGAATTGGATACGCAAAGAAGAAGAGCCATTGTATTTAAACTAAGTCAAAGTAGCATCGCAGATAGATCGAGTTGTAGATCTAAGATCATGATCAACGAACAAAATTCATTTCGGGTTACAAGTTGTGTGGAGTTTACACTTCGGGGAATCTCACTTCGGAAGAATTGTGAAATGGAGAAATTGAATTACCCAAAGTCCAGAAAGCTGAAATAAATAAGGACCGTTAGATCTGGACAATACATAATGATCGTTGGATCAGGATGATGGTCAACTTCGATGCTAACCACTTCAGAAAAATGGAGTTGAGAACATGTAAAATCACCCAAAGGCCGAAATTCTGAAACCATGAGGTTAAGACACACAACACTAATATTGAGAGCCCACATCGTCAACAATGACGTCGACAAGGACATGTGGCATAATAAGATGATTACAAGTGTCAAAATAAAATCAGCATTTCAAGCACATGTAAATCAAAAATCTAAGTGACACGTGAAAGGCACTCGGCCTATGCCAGCTCATCAAGTGACGTCAACAAGTTACATCACTCTGGGATTTTTACTTCAGGAGTCTCACCACCAGCAAATGACCTAAGCTCCGAAGTCCCGAAGGCCAAAGTCCCAAAGTGGACATGAGTCATCCAATCTAAAGAACACTTTGGGAGCGTTCTCAACCGTTGATCTAGTATAGTGGAAGGATAGTGTAAGTGGAAGTGTTAACCAACAGTAAGTGGTCTCCACCATCTTATGACTTATTCAGTAGGTGATCACTCCAGAGGAAATTGGAGCAACGATTATTCGAACCCATGAAGCCCTGAACTTCTGAAATGAACGAGAACCTTCCATTCAATTGTTGATCAAGTCCTGACTGACGATTTGCTTGAAAGGCCTATGATAATACTGGATCATACATCTAAATGAAGGATCGTACATCTTGGTGTATATGATCACATACCTACAAACCTTCCTTAAATTTAACAACAAGAGACTAGCATTTTCATCAAACTTTACTTTAGTCTCACATGACTAAATTTGGATTAGTCAACAACCCTAACTTGCAATAATCATAACTATGTACTTGTAATGAATAAAGATCTAAACATGGTGCACAATATTCTTCAATATCTTTTATGTGATTCCTCCAGATTTTACTTCTTGGAACCTCTCAGAAAAGGAGTTATAGAAAAAATGGCATACCTTGTTGAATTTTGGCTTATTCTAGAGAGCGAACTTGTAGAGCGTTCCCTGCATAGAATATTTGTTTTGTGGATTTGAAAATGGTAAAAAGAATACTACAATTTGTCATCTAATCAATACATTTGGTCTTACTAAATTTGGATCTGTTATGAAAAAGTTATGACATTTTTACCTGAAACACTTGTTTTAGACTAGTTTCAGGACTAGCCACAAACCCTATTTTCGACGGAGTGTAACTCCAAAAATACAACGACCCACAAGATGAAATTATTATCACAACTACTTGGATATGTTTCCTCAACGGCCTCCCAATTTCATTGTGTGAATCATTTTAGAAAAAAAATTATTGCAAAAATGGTGAGATGACCTGTAAATAACATACCTTAGAAAGCATCATCAAAAGAATTTATCATCCCTTGAATTTCAGTCTTCTTTACTTCACCTTCCCTCTCAAATTCGGCTTAGATATACTTTGGTTACCTTATTCACTTGTAGATATTCAATATTCTCAAGTATGATTAAAAATGAGAGACCCTTGCCTCTTATTTATACTTTCATGTAGATTCCTCAAGGGGTTACCTTCTAACCATCTTAACCCACTTTCTTTATTTTAGGGATAACCTACTTCTAACCACTTTTCCACTTAGTAATTTATCCATTAAATTTATTATTTAAATAATTTCTTTTTTATCCACTTTGACTTATAGTACACTCATCACTTCACTTTATTATTTAAATTACCTTCTAACAATCTTAACCCACTTTCCTTATTTTAGGGCTAACCCACTTCTAACCACTTATCCACTTAGTAATTTATCCATTAAATTTATTATTTAAATAATTTCTTTTGTATACACTTTGACTTATTGTACACTCATCACTTCACTTTTTTATTTAAATAATTTATTCTTTGCAACCACTTTGACTACTTTGACCTTTTGGGGCTTCTAGATGACTCATGAGGGTTCTCCAACTTCACATGGCCATAACTCTCTAACCGTGAGGAGTTACAAAACATTCCACATACCACCGAAAATAAAATGACATGTACTATCCATCCAGAATATTCTTACCTTCAAATATATTAAAACTCATACCATTATACATCAAAAAAACTTGGGTCCATTACCCAAACCTTTGCACTACCAGAATTCGCTACCAGACTTTCTTCAAGGGTTGACATAAATGACAACCAACCCAAATAATCAACAGATCAAGGACCTCAATGAAAAAAAATGGATTTTATTGAGCCCCAGAAATGAATCTCCTTGTCGATACCTTTACAATGAGTTATCATGCACCCCAAACGAAGACCGTATGCAAAGTTACGCCCCCAGGAAGTTTATACACCAAACTACCCAAAACGAGGTCCACAAAACAGTTGGATTTTCATCTTCTGGGGTTGGTTTTGGATTTTCTTTAAGTTAAAAAATCCTTTAGAGCCTCATTTTGATCATTTTCTTGCAAATGTGAGTAGTCGTCACATCTCTTCTCAGAGATAAGCCGCCACCATTCTAGCGAGTTTTTTACTCTGTATTTCTATAGTTTTTGTACATTTTGATCATTAATAGAAATTATGTGTTACTGTATCTTTGTGTTTATGGTTGCATATCTTATATATTTTTTTTATATTATTGGCTATTTGAGATATATCTATACATTTCTTTATTATATCTCCACTCTCATTTTGTACCAAAAATAATCTGGATCAATGGTATCAGAGCAGGCTACTCTTGATCGTTTTTTCAGTGCATGTCCTGACGAGGTCCAAGTGTAGCAAGTTAGGTCTTGATCTTGTCTCTCTCGAGAAAAATCTCTCTCACACACCCAATAAACCTTCCATGGCGGAAGAAAATAAAAATGACAGAGCAAACAATTCTATTAATCTATTGCTTGAGAAATCTCTCATGCAATAGAGGGACAAAATGATTGATAATTTTTTCCACATCCTTTAACGCTTACCGATAACAACCAACAAGTATTCATAAAGTGACCACTTTGTAGGCACCTCAACTTTCAAGGTACAATTTAATTTTGATATTCTTGTATTTGAAGGACACATAGATGCAGATGCCCTAGAAAAATGGTTAAATCTGCTAGAAGGTTATTTCTCTGTTCATAATTTCTTTGATAGTGAAAAGTTCACCTTCACACTCCTTAAGTCTCTCCCCCATGTCAAACATTGGTGAAAAACTTACTAGGAGTAAATTTCCACAAAGGAGTCTGGAATATATTGGACCGAGCCCACTTGGGATTTTTTTGTGGATGCGGTCAAGGAACAAGTTTACCCTGTTGGTAACTATGATGACCAGTACATGAGATGGACCATGCTACATCAAGAGAGGGGAAAAGCAATGCCAGAGTTCACCAATACCTTCCATACCTTGAGAACCAAGCTAGGCATCAAATATTCTGAACGACATTTGGTTATGAAATACCGCAGGGCTCTACACACCTACATCTAAACTGAAATGGATTTTCTGGACATCTCATTACTAGGAGCTGCTTATCGATATGCTTTCAAAATTGATCAAAAATTTAGGCACCAGAACAAATGAGAGTTCGAGTCTACAAATCCACATCAACCAAAGTATAATAAATACGAGACTAACAACCAGCATTCAGAAAACCAATCCAAGCCACATGAAAAGAAGGGTAATGGAAAGACGAAGAAGGACACTAGAAAGTGGTGCGATTTCCAAAAAATCTCCTAGCATGACACTGATGAATGTCGCTCAAAACAATCATTGGTGGCCAAGATCAAAGACAAGGAGTCGAACCTTGATTCGGAATCTGATGCATAAAATAATGGGAAAAGACAGATCATCGACACATAGCCCACTGCTACTGTCACGACCGCAACAATTCAACCAGAAGAACCAGCAGATCCTGAAGAGGGGAAGTGCCTTTTTCATTCACATATGTGGGTGAAGGGGACCCCGTTGCATTTTATTGTTGATAGTGGAAGCCAGAAGAACCTCATCTCAACAAATGTCGTCAAATAGTTGGGATTGTCTACAACACCACACCTGTAGCCATACAACATTGGGTGGCTTCGCTAGGTACGTGAACTTTGTGTCATCCAACAGTGTTGATTGTAATTCAAGAACCAACCATTCAAGGATTAGATATTATGTGATGTTTCCCCAGTAGATGGATGCGATGTTCTATTGGTCCAACCATATATGCGTAAGCGCCATGTTATGAGTCGCGACCCTGTAGTGTCATTATTACTCTGGGGGTTCATCTCTACATAATACTAGAGGTAGTTCAGATTACTTTCCAACCTAAACAATGCCACAAGGTAGTATATCATACTACAAAATTCAGCTTCTTCACAGTCTGTTCAAAAAGTGAAGAGAACAACATCGCAACCACTGCAACCTCAATCCAAGCATCTTTTGTCCAACAGAAGCAAGTTGATAAGATTGAAGAAAATCACAAGGATTCCTTCTACACATAGTCATCTCATGTATCCAGACTGCTTAAAAATTTCTAACCCTTCCAGCCACAGGTTCCTGATAGCCTTCAATAAGCTAAGCAACGCAACTTCTCCAGCAAGGCAAGCAGTTCATAAAGATGTAGATTCAGCAAATGACTTCCCCTCTCCCCCAAGCACTCAACACAATGGAGACCATTGCTTCTTAAGGAGGGATAATCGATCCAGGTGGGTATCAGTGGCCACCCACCTATTCCAACTGGCTAAAAACAGTCTTATGAAAACTTACTATTTTTAGTAGGTTTGTGGTTCCTAAACTTTTGGGGCCATTTTGAGGGCCTAAATGAAGTTTTTTTGGGATAGATCACCTCAATGACATCCAAAGCCTCTAATTGAGCCCTCAAAATGATTCTCCTCATCAATACCTTAAAAACGAGATATCGTGCGCCCCAAACAGAGATTGTATGCCAAAGTTACGCCCTCAGGAAGTTGACACACCAAACTACCCAAAATGGGGTCCACAAAATTGTTGCCTTTTCATCTTCCGGGGTTAGGGTTTTGGATTTTACTTATGTTAAAAATGTCTGTAGATCCTCATTGTAATAATATTCTTGCGAATGTGACTAGTCTTCACATCTCTTCTTAGAGATAAGATGCCACTATTCTAGTGAGTCTTTCACTCTAAATTTCTACAGTTTTTGTAAATTTCACTCATTAATAGAAATTGTGTATTACTGTACCTCTGTGTTTATGGTTGGATCTCTGATATATTTATGTTATATTATTGGATATATGTGATATATTTGTACATTTATTTATTATATCTCTGCTCTCATTTTGTTCCGAAAATAATCTAGATCAATGGTATCAGAACATGCTGCTCTTGATCTTTTTTTTTCCAGTGCATGTCCCTGACAAGGTTTGAGTATAGAAAGTTGGGTCTCGCACTTGTATCTCTCGAGGACAATCTCTCTTACACTCTCAAGAAACCCTCCATGGTGGAATAAAATAAAAATGACAGAGCATATGATTCTATTAATATGTTGCATGAGCAATCTCTCACACGAAAGAGGGATGAAATGATGAAGAATTTTTCCCACTTCCTTCAATGCTTATCGATAAAAACCGATGCATCTTCATCAAGCGACCACTTTGGAGGCACATCACCTTTCAAGGTACAAGTTAATTTTATATTCCCATATTTGAAGGACAGATAGATGCAGATTCCCTAGAAAAATTGTTAAATTTGCTAGAAGGTTATTTCTTTGTTCACAATTTCTCTGACAGGGAAAAGATCACCTTCACACTCCTTAAGTATCTCCTCCATGTCAGACATTGGTGGGAAACTTATTGGGAGCAAATTTCCATAGAGGAGTCTAGAATATATGGGGTCGAGCCCACTTGGGTTTTCTTTTGTGGATGCGCTCAAGGTACAATATTACCCTATTGGTAACTATGACGACTAATACATGAGATGGACCAGATTGCGTCAAGAGAGGGGCCAAGCAGTGCCAGAGTTCACTAATACCTTCCATACCTTGCGCACCAAGCTGGATATCAAATATTTTGAGCGGCATTTGGTTTTGAAATACTGTGGGACTCTACATAGATACATACAAATTGAAATCGAGTTTTTGGACATCTCATCGTTAAGAGATGCCTATCGATATGTTGTTAAAATTGAGCAAAACTTTAAGCACCATAACAAACGAGAGTTTGGGTTTGAAAATACGCAAACACCAAAGTATGATAAAGGCGACCCTAACAACCAACCTTCAGAAAACCAATCCAAGCCACATGAAAAGAAGGGTAAAATAAAGATGAATAAGGACACTGGAAACTGGTGCGATTTCCACAAAATCCCCTAGCACAACACTGATGAATGTCACTCAAAATAATCATTGGTGGCCGAGATCAAAGACAAGGAGTCAAACCCTGATTCAAAATCTGATGCAAAAAATAATGAGAAAAAAATATCATTGATGAAGACCCCACTTCTACTGTTGTGACCACAACAATTCAACCATAAGAACCAACAGATCCTCAAGAGGGGGAGCGTATTTTTCATTCACAAATGTGGGTGAAGGGGACCCCATTTCATTTTATTGTTGATAGCGGAAGCCATACAAACCTCATCTTAGCAGAGTTCGTCAAACAGTTGGTATTTTTGACAACACCATACTCGCAACCATACAACATCGGGTGGCTTCGCCAAGGATGCGACCTTCGTTTCAGCCAACAATTCTTATTGTCATACAACATCCAACCCTTCAAGGATGACGTATTATGTGATGTTTCCCCACCGAAGGTCTGTGATGTTCTGTTGGTCCAACCATATATGTGGAAGCACCATGTTATTTATGAGTCTCAACCCTGTAGTGTCATTGCTACTTCGGGGGGTCATCTCTATAGAATACCAGAGGTAGTTTCAACTATTGTCCCACCTAAATAGTGTCGTAAGGTAGTATCTCATACTACAAAACTAGGCTTATTTATAGTCTGTTCAAAAGGTGAACAGAAGAACACCGCAACTGTTGCAACCTCAGTCCAATCACCTTTTATCCAGCAGAAGTAGGTTTACAAGATTGAAGTAAATCACAAGGATTCCTTCTGCACACAGTCATCTCATGTATCCAGAATGGTTAAAAAGTTCCAACTTTTCCAACCACAGGTTCGTGACAACCTTCAAAAAGCTAAGAAACGCAACTTCTCCAGTAAGGAAAACAACTCATCAAGATGCAGATTTAGAAAAACATTTCCCCTCTCCCCATGACACTCAACGAAATGGAGACCATTTCTTCCTAAGGAGGGAGGATTGATCCAGGTGGATATCAGTAGCCACCCACCTATTCCAACTTTCTCAAAACAATCTTCTGACAACTTACTATATTTAGCAAGTTTGTGGTTCCTAATTTTCTGGGGCCATTTTGAGGGCATAAATGAAGTTTTTTGGGATCGAACACCTCAATGATTTCCAAAAGATTTGATTGAGTCCCCAAAATGAATCTCCTCATAGATGCCTTTGCAACGAGCTATCATGCACCCCAAACAAAGATCATATTCTAAAGTTACGCCCTTGGGATGTTGATACACCAAACTACCCAAAACGGGGTCCACAAAACTATTGGCTTTTCATCTTCCGAGGTTAGGCTTTTGGATTTTCTTTATGTTAAAAAGACCTTTAGAGCCTCATTGTAATCATCTTCTTGTGAATGTGAGTAGCCGTCACATCTCTTCTCATAGATAAGCTACCACAATTCTAGCGAGTCTTTCACTCTGCATTTCTATAGTTTTTGTACATTTCACTCAATAATAGAAATTATGTATTATTGTATCTCTGTGTTTATGGTTTCATCTCTAATATATTTCTGTTATATTATTGGATATCTGAGATATCTCTATACATATATTTATTATATCTTCGCTCTCATTTCGTGCCGAAAATAATCTGGATCAGTGGTATCAAAGCAGGCTGCTCTTGATCCTTTTTTTTTAGTGTCTGTCCCTGACGAGGTCCAAGTATAGAAAGTTGGGTCTCGAGCTTGTCTCTCTAGAGGAAAATATCTCTCGCATGCCCAAGAAACCCTCCATGGTGAAAGAAAATAAAAACGATAGAGTAAACGATTCTATTAATCTGTTTCTTGAGCAAGATCTCACGTGACAAAGCGATGAAATGATGGAGAATTTTTGCCACATCATTCAATGCCTGTCGATAACAACTGATGTGTCTTCATAAAGCAACAACTTTTGAGACACCTCTCCTTTCAAGGTACAAGTTAATTTTGATATTCCCGTATTTGAAGGACAAATAGATGTGGATGACCTAGAAAAATGGTTAAATCTTCTAGAAGGTTATTTCTATGTTCATAATTTCTCCGACAGGGAAAAGATCACCTTCACACTCTTTAAGTCTCTCCCCCATGTCAAAAATTGGTGGGAAACTTATTGGGAGAACAGTTCCACATAGGAGTCTGGAATATATGGGGCTAAGCCCACTTGGGATTTTTTTTTTGATGTGATCAAGGAACAATATTACCCTATTGGTAACTATGACAACCAATACATGAGATCTACCACATTGCATCAAGAGAGGGGCCAAGCAGTGCCAGATTCTACTAATACCTTCCATACCTTGCGCACCAAGCTGGGTATCAAATATTCTGAGCAACATTTGGTTTTGAAATACCATGGAGCTCTACATGGATACATCCAAACTGAAATGGATTTTCTGGACATCTCATCGCTGGGAGCTTCCTATTGATACACTATCAAAATCAAGCAAAAATTTAGGCACCAGAAAAAACGGGAGTTCGAGTCTGCAAATTTGCAACAACCAAAGTATGATAAATAAATCCCTAACAAATAGCCTTTAGAAAACCAATCCAAGCCACATGAAAAGATGGGTAACAGAAAGATGAATAAGGACCCTGGAAAGTGGTGCGATTTCCACAAAATTCCCTGGTAGAACACTGATGAATGTATCTCAAAACAATCATTGGTGGCTGAGATCAAAGACAAGGAGTCGAACCTTTATTTAGAGTCTGATGCAGAAAATAATGGGAAAAGACAGATCATTGACATAGACCCCACTGCTACTATCACGACCATAATAATTCAACCAGAAGAACCAGTAGATCCTGAAGAGGAAGAGCACCTTTTTCATTCATAGATATGGGTGAAGGGGACCCTAATTCATTTTATTGTTGATTGTGGAAGCCAGAAGAACCTCATCTCAATAGAGTTCGTCAAATAGTTTGGATTGTCGACAACACCACACCCGCAACCATACAACATCGGGTGGCTTCACTAGGGATGCGACCTTCATTTCAGCTAGTAGTGTCGATTGTTATACGACATCCAACCCTTAAAGGAAGAGGTATTATGTGATGTTTCCCCACTAGATGTCTTTGATGTTATGTTGGGCCAACAATATATGTGGAAGCACCATGCTATTTATGAGTCTCGACCCCATAGTTTCATTGTTACTTTGGGGGGTCATCTCTACAGAATAACAAATGTAGTTCTGGCTCCTCTCCCGCCTAACCAATGCCACAAGGTAGTATCTCATACTAGAAAATTCAACTTCTTCACAGTCTGTTCAAAAGGTGAACAAAAGAACACCGCAATCGCTGCAGCCTTGGTCCAAGCACCTTCTGTCCAACAGAAGCAGGTTGAAAAGATTGAAGCAAAGTGCAAGGATTTCCTCTGCACACAGTGATCTCATGTAGCCAAAATGGTTAAAAATTTCCAACCCTTCCATCCACAGGTTTGTGACAACCTTTAACAAGATAAGCAACACAACTTCTCCAGCAAGGCAAGCAACTCATCAAGATGCAGATTTGGCAAACGCTTTCCCCTCTCCCCCGGGAAATCAATGCAATGGAAACTATTGCTTCCTAAGGAGGGAGGATCAATCCAGGTGGATATCGGTGGCCACCCACCTATTCCAACTTTCTTAAAAAAGTATTCTAGCAACTTACTATTTTTAGTAGGTTTATGGATCCTAAACTTCTGGGACCATTTTGAGGGCATAAATGACATTTTTTCGGGATCGAGCACTTCAATGATCGCCAAAGGCTTTGATTGAGCACCCAAAATGAATCTTATCTTCGATACCATTCCAACGAGTTATCGTGCGCCCCAAAAAAAGATCAAATGCAAATGTTACGCCCCTGGGAAGTTGATACACCTAACTACCCAAAACGAGGTCCACAAAACTATTGGCTTTTCATCTTCCGAGGTTAGAGTTTTGGATTTTATTTATGTTAAAAAGGCCTTTATAGCCTCATTGTAATCATTTTCTTGCGAATGTGAGTATCTGTCACATCTCTTCTCAAAGATAAGCTACCACCATTCTAGCGAGTCTTTCACTCTATACTTCTACAGTTTTTTGTACATTTCGCTCATTAATAGAAATTGTGTATTACTGTATCTCTATATTTATGGTTGCATCTATGATATATTCTTTTTATATTATTGAATATCTGAGATATCTCTGTACATTTATTTATTATATCTTCGTTCTCATTTCATGCTGAAAATAATCTGGATCACTAAAGATTTTAAAATTTTGTTAATTCAAAACGATGGACATGGATCTTCAACTTATTGAGTTCAAGTGATAAATCAAAGTAAGGTGGTGATTCTTCAAACATCTGGAACATTTATTGGGATAGTAGGTTTATGCATTAGAGCCTTCCCTAGATGTTCAGTAGGAACTCAATCCTTAACATCCACAAGAAGTAGTTTCTTGGCTTGATCAACAACTTTTTGGGGTCTACCTTGATGGGTACCACATGCCTCTAGAATTCATGAGGTGGATTTGAGACCATTTCCCTCCTCAATTTTGGAGATGAAAACTTCAGTATATGATCATACTTGTTCTTGACCTCTACCATTATACTATCTGAAATAATCTAGATATGTGCAAGAGTGATACCACATGACTTAATTTCACTGGAGAGAATCATATCATGATCACTATCTTCATCTTTCCCAATAACCAAGTTATCCAATGCGAGGAAGAAGAAGATTAAAAAATATTTTTCTCATCATCCGGAGTAAACAAAAAAACCATATTAGTAGAACTAGAAGAACAATGGTCAACATAATCTTGATAATAATCATCTAGATACGAAGTAGCTTGTCCCCTCTATGCAGCCAAGTTGGAAGAATTATGAGCAGGAGCTAGAGGTTCTTCTCTCTCATCCTTCCCTTCCCTCTATAAAATATTTAAAGATATTCTAAATTGTTGATTATTGGGAGGGTTATTCTGGGCCCTAGGAGTTGGTCCCAAGAGAAGTTGACCAAGTCCTTATTGTTTCATTTGAATTACATCCATGAAAAGCACCTGAGGTAATTTGGTAAGTTCATTTACTTCTAGAACTTTTTGGGGTGGGATATTCAAAGAAGATGGTTCATCCTCCTTCATTATTCTCCAATATCAAAATTCAAGTCTCAATAAGTACACCATCCCTGAGGCCCTCGTATAATTCCCAAGTTCAATTTCATCATTAAACATTTTTTCAAGATGAAAGTATTTTATTTTCCTAAGATATAGAGCAAACTAAAAATCAAAGGAAGATACATATGCCATTGTTGGCGTAGGCCAATTTTTGGAAAAATCAAAGAAGTTTTGTAGTAATTAAAGCAGCGCCAGAAAACAGGGAAGCACATCGGAAATAAAGGAAAAGCGATGTCGAAAAAGGAGGAAAAGCAACACATGAGAGGAAAGCATGCGAGACGTGCGTGCAGGAAAACCTAACCAAATTAGGGTTAGGGTTTTTGTAAGAGATTGTAATGGTTGATAAGCCGAAAATAATTATAAATAAGTACATAGGAGGTCTAGGTTGGGGGTTCCAGAATGTTAGAGAATACAATTTTGATTGGCTAGGAGAATTACTGTAAGATCTAATACATTTTTGTAAGCTGATGAGTTGTAGGAGAGTCAAGTAAATAGACCTTAAGGGTTAGATCGCAGGGTGGGGAGCCTTGTGCGATCTAGTCAGCCTCAAAAGGGTCATGGAGTCCGTTTTGTGATTGTATGAACAAAGTTGTAGTGTGTGCAACGCCATATATTACAGAACCATAATAAAAGAGCCTAAGGGCCATATTTTTGTGGACGTAGCCCAGGATGGGGTGAACCATGGTAACACCTGTGTAATGTGTTAAGTGATGTGTTTATTGCATAAGTATTTTATGTAAGTAGTTAGCTGATGAATGAATAATTCTGTGAGGTCTTTCAATTGTTAAATTTGTTAGAAGGCATGCATACACTTAATATGTGAATGGATCTTGAGAATAATAGAAGGAAATACCAGATCACGGCTTAAGAAGATGAAATGTAATCTAAGATCCCCACTCTTTCCTAGACTGCAAGCATCTAAGCATTGCAGTCACCCATAGAACTATCTCAGGTGAGACTGTACAATACATCTCGTGTGTTGTGTTTCCTTCTGGTTTAACAAGAGGGATGATAGTTTTAGAGGGATTTTTTGGAAGCTTGTTCAAATTTGAACCCGAGTCATCCAAAGAGTAGGAAGAGAGATTAATAACCAACAAATGGTTTCATTGCTGGCTGGAATTGCATGGGACTGAGTGAGTGGGATTCGTGGAAGAATCGCGAAAATAATGAAGGTATGAAAACGATTGTTCATACCATGGAATCCAACGAAGGCAAAGATTCAAATATGGTTGAAAACAAAGGAGTTGGAGTTTGCGCAGAAACACAACAAAAACCCTAAATTAACATCACACAAATGTCTGGACAAGTACGTATTTAGCAACCTTCATGATGTATCTTTATGTGATTTCCCACATGTGTTGTAGGAGTGGATATTGGGGTTGAAATAAAACCACCCTACAAATCGAATCAGACAGATCAAGTGGAATCCTGTGGAGATCGTGTAGCTATAACAAGTTAACAACAAATTCACTTGTGTAATAGATTTATGGCTAGATAGTATTGTTGCAGGGTTTAACACATAATTTTCAGTAGATATTACGAAGTCTTACAATGCAACAAAGCAGTAGTTTCTGAGAGGACCTCTAGGTAGGTATATCAGATCATTGTACACTTCCATCAAGATCTTACTGTATAACAAACATGTAATGACAATGGCATCATAAAACTAAACTTCCCTGCATGCATGGGGGAAGGGGGGAAGCAATGACAGGAACTTGAAGGATGGAGGGAGAGATCGATAAGGGTACAAAGGAGGCCATAGAACCAATCATGACGGATTAGGACCATGTCAATAAAATAATGGAAACAACTGGAAAGACACGTAGTGGAGTACCCAACCAATATAAGATGAATAATAAGAAGAGAGCCATAGCAGATAGAGATGACTTGGCCAGTGATGAAGAACAGGTAGAGGATCTTCGTGCTGTGGATAAGATTGAGAAAATATTGTGTGCAACATATGAAAGGAATACAGGTGGTCCAAGGGCAGGAACAAAAGGCATAACTCACATCCATGTCAATGTCAGTGTGGAACCCATAAACCCATGTGCGACTAATATAGCAATAAGAACACCACCATTTAGACAATTGAATTTTAGTAGAAGAACGACATCAGGAAGTGCACCCAATCAAGGAGCAATGACTAAAGAAGCTAGTTCAGGAAGTAGTAGTCAAGTATCTAGACCGTGCAGAGGTAGTAGTTCATCACAGTTCAAAATGGCAGGACATGATTCCACCATTAGGTTATCAGAATTTCGGGGAAAGGCATCAGAGGATCTTGGAAAGCACTTTTTTATCTGTGAGAAGATATGGGAAGAAAAGTAGATCACAAATGAGGATACAAATCTTACGCATTTATCTATCACACTAAGAGACCGCAGACTTGATTGGTACATGAGCTTAGTTGTAAATAGTCCACCAGGAACAACAAGGACAATTGCAGATGTCAAGAAGCTCTTGATAAACGAATTTCAAAAACCTAGCTCAAAGGATCAGTACATGAATGAGGTGATTGTAATTAGGAAGAAACCAGGTGAGTCTGTTTGGGAGATTGATCAGAGGTTCAAACGTCTTAAAGGTAAGATGAAGTATGTCATGACTGATATGCAACGTAGGCACCTCTTTGTGAATTCAGTGCTACCACATATGAAATACCCTTTGAGGAAACACAAGTTTCAAACTCAAGCAGAGGCTCTACAAGAATCCATACAATTGGAAGAGAACCAATATCATAAGACAGATCCAACAATAGAGGAGTTGAAGGAGGATCTGGAGAATCTCACATTCCAACTAAACCAGAATAAGAGCAAAGAGAAAAGATAAGATGTTTGGTGTACCACATGCAGGAAAAAATGTCATCACAAGAATGAGTGCCCAACTTTCACGTAGTACATGGAAACAGGGCTACCAAACCCCTTTCCAATGGGAGGACCCTGGTGTGAGATCTGTAAAACACATGGACATGATCCATATCATTGTCCAATGATTCAAAAGTATCGAACAATACCCAAGAGTTCATATTGCAACTTTTGCAAATCAGTGGGTCATGATGACAAAGATTGTAGGACAATGGAATTGATGAGGGAAAGAACTCCAGACACCTATAGGTTGCAGGCAAAAATGATGACAGGGAAAGTTGCACTACATTTCAACCAGGTACCACCTCAGTATAATAATGCGCAACCACAGTACAACCACGCGCAATATAATCAGGTACCTCGATACAATGCACCATGAGGAGATCGAACTAGATATATAGGTGGAGGTCGAGGTAGAGGAGGCTTTGGAAGGGGCAGAGGACCAATAGTGTTCCATAACTACCAACATCCAGGACACTATGCAAGGGAATTTCCACTTCCACCTGCGATATCCATGTACTTTCATGAAGAATGTCATGATACAGAGGACTGCCCAACATTATTGGGAAAGATTCAAGAAAATAGAAATCAAAACAATCAGAATGTATAATGGATCTTTGCAGAGGCCAGGTATGATGGAAGAAATATCAACATAGTTACGCATGGAGGAGCTAATACAAGAGATGGCGTAGTATGATAGGATCCAACACAACACCATTGGGTGAAGAAGAATACTGCATAAAAACAGTTCAATGCAGGGAAAGAAAAATAAATATTCAAGGAGGCAAGACATGAGTTCCTCAAGCAAGATGTTGCATCTACATCAACTGCACAACATACTCAGAATGCACCAATGTACGAGATGCCCTTATCAATGGATCACACCAGTGAAGTACCACCTATAACGCAAGTAAGTACCATAAAGACTTTTCTGCAATCCTGTGTTAAGCTACTGAATGACCCATCATCTGTTAAATTTTTGAAAAATATGTTAGAAAAATGTAACACAAAGGTAGAGGGGAAGCTAGAATAGAAAACAGTCAATCACCTCCATACAAGAAGGAGGACAAGCAGGGAATTTAGACTAAATGCTAACATTGGAGATTTCAATATGGGGGATATCATACTGGATTTAGGATCCAAGGTAAATGTGTTACCCAAGAAGACATGGCAGTATATGGGAGAGCCCATGTTAGGTTATTTACCTGTCTAGCTGAAACTAGAAAATCAACACAAAGTTCTACCAATTGGAAGTCTTAAGGGTGTGACAGTAGATTTGGATGGAGTGCGCACTAAGGCAGAGTTTGAAGTGATAGAAATAGTGGATGGAATAATACCTTATCCAACATTTCTTGGCTTGGATTGGGAATTTGATAACCAGGCCATAATCAACTTGAAGACAAAGGAGATGAAATTCAGATAATGAGAGAACATGGTCATTGTGCCATTAGATCCATCAAAAGGATAAAGGTTTGTAGAGCCCACTTGCTTAGATCTGGAGGAAATCAATCAGTTATACAAAACCACCATGCGCGACGAAGATTATGTCAACCCAAATGAAGATGGAGTACTCAGTTGGAGGAGCATCACATCATGTGCTTTTGGTTCAGATACAGGGATGAATAATTTGAAATAGATATTACATGAAGTATCTACAAGAAGGTGCGCAAGAATAGACTGCACAATAAGATGGGTGGGTATCGAGATAAGAGAACTTCTCAACTTCCATGGTATAAATGACTTAGAAGATATCCTAACAAGATACAAAGATGGAGTGTTAGAGAATCATAGGCTCTTAGCCCTAGAAATTTCACTCAAGGAAACACCTGCAAGATGGTGGGGGGTGCACAAAGAAAACATTCAGGACCGGTACCAATGTAAGCAACTAATGTGCATTAGATTCGGCGCATACCAAGGAAGAAATGAGATGCAAAGATATGATGATGGGAAACTAGAAAAACACTTGGAGAAGTGCAGAACACTATGGATGACACCACTAGAGGAATGGCCTCATCACTTCATCCACACATTGGAAGGAGTTCCAACAAATTGGTATGTAGACCAGAAACTGTGCAGAGGCACTGCAGAATGGACCAAATTACAACAAAATTTTATAGTCACTTTCTCATTTGAACATGAGAACCCTAACATGGATTCAACACTCAAACACATAAGAGGGGTGATGTTTATTGAGGAATCAGAGGTTGAACTTATGACAAAGTATCAACATTAGAACAGACAAGCAATTAAGGAACTATTGTCATGCTATCATGTGCAGGAAGAAGCATCGGATGAAGATGACCCACACAACATTCAGATTACAAAGGTTCAAGGTGAAAGAGAGGTGGAAGTTCCATCTCTGGAATCAAAAGTGTTTGCTGCACCAAACAAGGTGAAGAAAGTCATAATTGGGACAACTGAGAATACCAAAATGGCCATCATTGGAGACTACCGGGATGAACAAACAGTGGAACGGATAACAAAATTACTATGTGAATACAATGACCTATTCCTAATGACCTTTACAGAGATGAAAGCATCGCATGAGAGCTAGGATAGATGAAGATACCTCTCAAACCTGATGCTAGATCTATCAGATAGAGACCATATAGACTAAACCCAATATATAAGTAGAAAGTGAAAGCATAAATTAACAGAATGTTGGAAGATGGTATCATAGAACCAGTGGAGGAATATGAATGGATAAGCCCTATGGTAGTTCAAGAGAAGAAACAAGGGGGGATAAGGATTTGTGTATATTTGAGAAAACTGAATGATGCTTGCCTACATGACCCTTTCCCTACCCCTTTCACAGATGAGGTATTAGAGAATGTAGGAGGCCACAAAGCATACTCATTTACAGATGGATTCTCAAGTTACCATCAGATCAAGATAGCTCCATAAGATAGGTATAAGACCACTTTTTCCACATAATGGGGATCCTACCAGTACACAGTCATGCCTTTTGGGCTTAAGAATGCACCAACTATATTCTTAAGGGTAGTCATAGTTGATTTTAAGGAATTCATACATCGGTTTTTAGAAGTATACCTGGACGATTGGACTGTATACAGCCTATTAAAAGATCACGTGGAAATGTTAAGGCTAACATTGGAAAGATGCAGGCAGTGTCATATATCATTAAATATCAATAAGTGCATCTTTGGGACACCTTTTGGAACACTATTGGGACACATAGTCTGCAAACAAGGCTTGTTAGTAGATCCTGCCAAGATTGTAGTGATTGTCAATTTACCACCACCAAAATCAGTACGCCAGTTGAGAGCAACATTGGGACATACAGGTTACTATAGAAAATTTATAAAAGGGTATGCGCAGATTACTGCATCAATGGAGAAATTGTTAAAGAAGGATACTAAATTCTAGTGGAATGAGGATTTTCAACAAGGTTTGGACACCCTGAAAGAAAATATGGTAACAACACCTATCCTAGTATTCCCGAGTTGGGAAAATACATTCCATGTGCATGTAGATGCATCAACTATAGCACTTGGAGCAATTTTGGTGCAACTAGGAGGAGGGGATTTGGATCATCCTATAGAATTTGCAAGTAGAAAACTGTCTGAATCAGAGCAGAACTACAAAACTACAGAAAGAGAAGGCCTAGCTATGGTCTATGTACTTCAGAAGTTTAGAAATTATTTATTGGGAAAATACTTTAAGATGTTCATAGATCATTCAGCCCTCAAATACCTAGTCAACAAGCCAGTGTTGGGGGGGAGGATCTGTAGATGGCTAATATTATTTCAGGAATTTGATTTTGAAGTGATAATCAAACCAAGGAAGATGAATGCATGACCTAATCACCTATCAAGGTTAACGAATGGAGAAGAACCTACCAATTTGGAATACAACTTCCTTGATGCGCAGTTAATTTCAGTCCAAATAGCTGATGAATACTTTGGTGATATTATTGAATACTTGAGTACATGGATAGCGCCACAAGAGTTTAACACTGCACAAAAGAAAAATATGGTAGTCAAAGCTACATACTATCAATTGATTGTAGGACACTTATACAAAATCGACGCATACATCATTTTGAGAAGATGCGTACTAGAACATGAAAGGCCTAGGATTTTGGTAGAAGCTCATGAGGGAATAGCTGGAGGACATTATGCAGGAAAAACTATTGCGCAGAAGGTATTGCGTGCAAGACTATGGTGGCCAAAAATTCATAGAGATTCTAACGAATATTGCCAAAAATGTGATGCCTGTCACAGGGTTGGTAAACCTAATAGAAGGGATGAGATGCCCCTAAGACCAAAAGTAACGTTGCGGGTATTTGAAAAATGAGAAATAGACTTTGTGGGACTAATTAACCCACCAAGAAAAATGTAAGGAGAAAGGTATATCATTACTGCAACACAAAACTTAATAATATGGGAAGACGCAACACCAGTAAAAGAATGCAACATAGAGACAACAACACACTTCCTGTTTGAGCAAGTGATCACTATATTTGGCTGTCGAAGGATTTTGATGAGTGACCAAGGTTCCCACGTTATCAACAATATTATCCAGGATATGACTGAGGAGTTTGAAGTCTATCATCAGAAGAGTACACCATACCATCCACAAGCAAATGGAATAGTAGAATCCTTCAATAAGATCCTGGAGAATGCTCTGACAAAGATCTGCAATGTTAACACGAATGATTGGGATTTGAAAATACCAGCAGTACGATGGGCATACAAGACTACATGTAAGAAGCTGATAGGAAAAACACCATTCAGATTAGTGTATGGACAAGAAGTAGTGGTACCACTGGAATTCCTGGTACCCAGTCTGCACGTAGCAACAATCACCAACATGACAGAAAAAGGCGCAGTGAAGGAGAGGTTGAATCGACTAATGGAGATGGAGGAGGATAAGATTCTAGCAGGATTTCATCAAGAAGTACAGAAAGCAAGAGACAAATATTGGCATGATAAGCATATCAAGATGAATATTTTTAAGGAAGGAGACCTAGTCTTACTCTATGACAGTAAATTTTTGCAACATCCTGGTAAGTTCATAATGCATTGACTAGGGCCCTATGAAGTAAAGAATGTCATAGATGGGGGATATGTACAACTAAAGGATCTCACAGGAGCAGAGCTGAAAGGAATGATCAATGGGAGTCGACTGAAATTGTACAGGGACAGTCGACCTCCTAACACTTAAAAATTACAACGCAAAAAACAAACATGTATATATTGCATGTAGTAGATGTTAGAAGAAAAAGACAGAAATCCATAAAAAGAAGAAATGTAACAAAAAGACAAAAATATAGGGGCAGATTAGAAGTTTTGATGTAATAGAGTTATTAGCATTAAAAGTGCACCACAAAAAAACCAGTGTTGAAGACATTGCATGCGGGAAAATAGTTGACATACATAAAAAGTGGAGCATGCAGGGAAAAGTGAAAAAGTGACAACTGTCAATGCGACACCACTGTCAATACACTGTCCCGTTATAAAGTCAAAAAAGGGGGGAAATTTGGTCATTTTTTATTTGTTCACTAAGGAGAAGAACGAAGATAGAGAGTTGAGCACGAGAGGGTGCGAAGTGATAACAACAAGTGGGGATTTGTGGTCAGCAGTTCACATTCAACAGAATGTCACCACCGAGAGTCAGAGCGCCGAGCAAAACTAGGCAGAGCATGAGAAGTAGTGCTCGGGTAATGGGGATGAAAGAGATACCCACATTCATGGATGTGGACGAGATTCACACACCAAAGTATGAGCTGACTACCACACATATTGAGGAGGACCAAATCCCAGCACATGAGGTCGAGCAGTTGAAGGAGGACACAAAAAGGACAAAATCTGACACGTCTAGGGGAAAAGGGATGTCGTAGGAAGAACGTGCCACAGATTCGACTCAGCAATGTCTAGAGTAGGGACTAGAACCAGAATAAGACCATGAAACAGAGTGCAAGGCCATACTAGCAGTTGGGTTATTGTCCCCACAAGGGAAGAAGAAGGCGCGAGCAGAGAGCCGTGCACAAGGCGTACAATGGTCACAGAAAAAATTGGCCATGGTGATGCCTAAGATCTCGGAGGGAGTGAAGGTCGATGATGAAATGGTGGGGGGAGTAGATACCATCAAATACTTCGACCATGATGTGGCTGACACAGTAAAATTCCCAGACTTGGCGCCACATAATTATTTGGAGAGCAACGGAGAAGGCCCATCAGGAACACCATTGTTGGAGACTGCACAATGGATCCTGGGACGTAAGACAGGCACACATGACGTAAGAAAAAAGAAGAAGACGACACAAGGTCAAGAGGGGGGAATCAGTCCCATACAAAATAAAAGCAGGACAAAGAAGAAATCACAACATGATTCTACACAAGGACCACCGCGCATAGAAAATGCACCAAGAGGAACGACAGAGTATGTGCGCGCAGAAGAAATAAGAACATAGACACAGGAGAAACCTATGGAGGAAGAAATGGTGCAGAATACATGCATGGATACACAGATGTCTGAGGCATCTAAGCCATCAGAGGCCCAACGAAAGAGAACAAGGGAGAAAACAAGTGGCTCCAGGAAGAAGACGAAGGCCCATATAAAACCAATGGAAACATCACTGACAATAGATGTGGAGCTGATCGCCACAAAAGTGGAAGATCTATTGTCAGAGGTGTGGGAAAATGTCGAGAATCACCAACATTCAATTCTGGAGAAAATATAGGAGGTAAAAGTCGTGTTGGAGCAGTTCAAGATAAGGGAAGAACAACAATAGAAGGACAAACCAACAAAGGCTAGAGACGGAGTCCCTGCTCAAGAAACAATGGAGATCATAGCGTAGGGGAGTGCCAACATTATATTAACACTTGAGATGATATTTGTTGATGAGGAGACAATGCAGAATCCCTTAAAAGACATTGAGATATTAGACTTGGATTTGCCCAAGATTCCAACAAAGGCAATGTATAAATTACAGGTTAGCGTCGCGCAAGAGATTCAATCCAGAGCAAGGTCTGACGTGACGAATTTACAGATAGCACATGAGGAGAATATCATACTGAAGGAATTCATCAACCAAGAAGGGTAGGAGAAAAATATGGCGCAACAAAAAGTGGACGAGATGGAGAATTAGATACATGTAGTAATTCAAGCCATCTTAGACATCGCAGAATCAGAGGGAGCATCTTCGAAAGAGAAGATGGAACTTTGCAACAATACAAAGACCATATCAAGGAACTAGAGCAGTGCACAATACCTACTACTCCTCCAGACATCAGAGCGCAAAGAGAGCAAGACACAACATCATCTGCAAAGAACATCTCCCAGAATATACATGGAATGACAAAACTGTTGGAGAAGAGCGCCCAACTGTGGAGACAACTATTAGAGGATGGGATCCTAAAAGATTTGTAAGGGTAGGAAGATAAATTACATGCAAAAATGACAGAGGTAAAGTAGGGACAAAAGACAATGTCACTGCCATAGAAGATCAAGACTGCCACAAAAATGAAGAGCCTACAGGCAGAGAAAAAAGTGGTGCAGGCACAAAAGATCATAAGACAGACTCAGTTGGAGCCTCTACAAGAAAAGGCAAAGTAGTTGGTCATGGAGATCGACATAGAAAAAGTGTGCATCAAACAAATAGACTTGGAGGGGGGAGAGATATTAAGACCTCCAGTCACCATGCAAATGGTAGAGGCAATGAAAGAGAAGAGAAACCAAGCTCAGGAGCAATGCCAACAGACAACAAAGATGTACGAAGCACTGGCACATGAAGTAAAAGAGGGTGGAGTCCATGAGTGACTTGGGACGAGTCACAATTTTAGTGTTGGGGGCCTATTGGCGCAGGACAATTTTGGGAAAAATCGAAGAAGTTTTGAAGGAATTAAAGAAACACTGGAAAATAGGGGAGCGTGCCGGAAATAAAGGAAAAGAGGCGCCGGAAAAAGAGGAAAAGCAACACATGAGAGGAAAGCATACAAGGTGTGCATGCAAGAAAACCTAACCAAATTAGGGTTAGGGTTTTTTTAAGAGATTGTAATGGCTGATAAGCCAAAAATAAGTATAAATAAGTACCTAGGAGGTCTAGGTCAGGGGTTCCAGAATGTTAGAGAATACAATTTTGCTTGGCTAGGAGAATGACTGTAAGATCTGATACCTTTTTGTAAGTTGTAGAATTTGTAGGAGAGTCAAGTAACTATAACTTTAGGGCTAGATCGTAGGCTGAGGAGCATGGTGCAATCTAGTCAGCCTCAAAAGAGTCATGGAGTCTGTTTTGTGATTGTATGAACAAAGTTGTAGTGCACACGACGCCATATATTACAGAACCATAATTAAAGAGCCTGAGGGCCAGACCTTTGTGGATGTAGCCTAGAAGGGGGTGAACCATGGTAACACATGTGCAATGTGTTAAGTGATGTGTTTATTGCATAAGTATTTTTTGTAAGTAGTTAGTTGATGAATGAATAATTCCATGAGATCTATCAATTGTTAGATTTGTTAGAAGGAATGCATACACTTAATAGGTGAATGGATATTGAGAATAATAGAAGGAACTACCAGATGATGGCTTAAGAAGGTGAAATGTAATCCCAAATCCCCACTTTTTCTTAGACTATAAGCATTTGAGCATTGCAATCACCTATAGAACTAGCTCAGGTGAGATTGCGTAGTACATCCTATGTGTTGTGTTGCCTTTTGGTATACCAGGAGGGCTGATAGTCTTAGAGGGTTTTGTTGGAAGCCAGTTCAGATTTGAACCTGGGTCAACCAAAGAGTAGGAAGAGAGTTAATAACCAACAAACACCATAACAACATCCTCAAAGGGTTTGACAACTTCAAGAATCTTGTGATAAAATTGAGAGAATCTCGTATTAAACTCGGATATGTATTCTCCATTCTTGCACTTCAATATGTTGAACTCCATCAAGTAATACTTATTTTTCTCCTTTTTCATGTCCCAATTTTCAATGAAATTGTATTGAAAAAGAATATGAGAGGTAATGGAATTATCATGAATATTCCTTGATTTGTAAACCACCATGGATATTCCACTAGGACACTTCACCATAATATATCTTATAATATTATGAAATCTTAGACTATGCAAACTAATTTTCCTTAGATCCCATATTATGTTTTCTCTAATATTACCACCTACCCCACCCCACCCTCATTGAGGATCGGGTAACATTAGAAAAAACATAATACAACAAGAAAATAAATTGAAAATGAAGACAAAAAACATAATAATAGGATATACAATATTGGATAAAGATTTATTATAGGAAGGGGAATGTAATAAAATAAAATGGAAATGAAGACGAGAATGTAATAAAAGGATATGCAATATTGGATAAAGATTTATTATATGACATAAGATTTATTATAATAAGGGGAATGTAATAATTATGCCGAAGGCAAATTTATGGATAGGTTTTGTAGAAAACCTATCAACTGGTTGACAGTTTTTCTAAAACCATCATTTCGAACCCACATTATACACAAATATGTCAACAAGCAAAAATTGTCAACAAAAACCTGTTAACTAATACCTTTACATCATTTTCTCTCCACCTGTCCCCCTCCTTTATTTTTCGTTGGATTAACGTCCCGATACCACTCCTCTTTCAACCGGATACCACTTTGTTGTCCAACAGATTAACGTCTCGATACCACTCATCTACTCTATCGACCGAATACCACTTCATTGTTGAGTAGTTCCTTGTGCCATTCAAAATAGATTTCCCATATCTAATTAGACAGTTTTTTCCCCACCACCTCGGATTTTCCCACCACCTTCCATACCCATTAACCTATTCTTTAGCCTTACCCTCTCCCTCTGCTTTCTCTTCATTAGGAGCTGCTTCATGTGGATTTTCTTTTTGAAGCATACTCTCCACAAATGATGTGATTTTTTTCTTCTAGCATTTTGGCTGATGATTCTTCTTTGGCCAATGATTCTTCAATGTTTTCTCCTGCTTTCATTTCAACATCTGCCCTTTTGGTAATCCTTCACGGTTTCAAACCCACGACCATTCAATTTATCGCATATATGAGCACAGTTGTCGCTGTAAGAAGCAGAAATAGCAGAGGAAGGGAATTTTATAATGCCTTCCAGATGCATCCATTTCCGTTCTGTTGTATCTCGCCGGTGATCATCAAGGAGATAGAAATAATGCTCATGTATGCGCAAACCATATGCCTGCTCTCAGCTATGAATGATGAAGAGACCCCATCAAATGACGCCAATAATTCTCCCACCCGCCCAAGGTCTCTTCCTCCGCCTCCACCGCCTCCTCCAAATTGTACCAAGCTCAATAACATCATTATAGGCGACGACGTTGTGGGCATTCTACATAAATGGGTGAACTACGGCAAGGGGTGGAGGTGTCGGTGGTTCGTGCTTCACGAAGGAGTTCTGTCGTATTACAAAATTCATGGCCCTCACAAGATTTCCATCAACAGAGAGACGGAGAAGGTCGTGCGAGTGATCGATGAGGATTCACTTAAGCTTATCAGGAAGCTGAAGAGTCAGGGGATCGAGCCCAGTCACTACCACTAACCTCTTGGAGAAGTGGATTTAAAGGTACCAGCTCTTAATTTTAATTTTTAGGCCTTTAAGATCCATATTTAGTAGTAATTTTGACGACTGTCGAGATTTTGACCGTATCTTTACACTGGCAGAGATAAATCTTTAGTGGGATCATCTTCATCGCCCACTTGGGCAGCTTCCTACTTGGATTCCAGCGGGGTATATTTTTCTTCAGGCTTCGAGGCAGGGGGCATTACACTTAATTCCTCTTCAGAATCCTCACTTGGGGCAGGGATTTCATCCACTGTTTTCTCTATGGTAGGAACCTTTTTAGTAGGACTTGAGACGGGAGATTCTTCGTTGAAGGCCTTTTCAGTCATGGGTTCAATCTCGGTATAAGTTTCATAGCTTCCTCTACAACATTCACATGTTCTTCACTTGCAATCATTCCAACGGACACATAGAGTGTTGAAGGTCACCTCTGGGTTCTCGTGGCCGCCGGAGAGGTTGATTCTGATCGCCATGGCCACGAACATGCAGACTGAGTGTGCAAGTGCCATTGCCACTAGAAAGGATAGGGCGATGTAATTGTTGGTGGTGAGCTTTGCTGAAAAAAAAGAAACAAAAACACCACTATAATAGGAACCAGAAAAAGATACATTCATTGGTGTAGATGAAGATGAGCATGGAGAAGCACTTGACCAATGCAGCCCTAAGAGAGTCTGGCTAGGTGGCCTTCTCAGGAAACTCAGTATTTATGGGATTTGATCACTAGTATCCTAACTGCCAATAATTGGGTGTATGGAATCTTGAAGATTTGAATGAAGAAACTGGCTCACGAATGCTAATGATATTATGATATGGAGGGAGTCTGATAATTTTGTTATAATTTTGTGTCTGGAAAGTGGACACCTCCCTATCCACATGCGGATGCACGACCCACCACGTTGTAATAACATGTAATGCCCGTCAATTTAGTTCAACATTTGTGACTGGAAAGTGGACACCTCCCTATCCACATGTGGCTGCACGACCCACCATGTGGTAATAACATGTAACTGCATGCCAATTTAGTTCAACATGATTTCTTAAGTTGGATGGTGTTCCAAGTTCGTATAGAGGCCAAAAAATCGAAAAAATACTCGGAGGGGAGATTTAGCAACTAAAGTGTGATAAACTTCTCTAATACTTCACAATGTTGTTTGGATCTAATCCATTGAACAATGCATTTACATGGGTATATGTCATTTAGTTTTTTTTTTTTTAATTATAAACCAGGTAGAACATTAATTTTAAAGGACTAGTTGCGCTCTGATTGCATTAACCTACTCAATTATCGCTATTGAGTTTCCCTCAATTTCCATCTCTGTAAGACCATATTGTTTTTTTATTTGAATATAACAGGGGAGCAAGACCATATTGTTTTTTTATTTGAATCTAACAAGGGAGGGAAATATGACCTCTGTTTTCCCTCTGTACGTTCTTAATGAAGTGGGCCACTAGCTTGCTACATAGTAAAAAGTGTGTTCTCCAAGATAAAAATATTAAATTGTGTGTTTCAGTCCAACTACCCCCTCACACATTTTTTTTTACAATGTGTGGAGCATATTGTTGTGGGGAATTCATCTAAAACCCCATTTGAAGAACCTTATGTTGTTTATTGATTCAAAACCACGAGTAATTCCATATTTGAGATGGCATCAGATCATTGAATTTTGTAATATTTGGACCTTTTAATCTCTCCGTTTGTGTTTTCCCTGACTTTTAAAGGCTTTACAACAATACATTTATTAGTACGAGCTATTTCTATGGGGTTATTGCATAGTTCTTCTTTTGGGGTTTTTACAAGATGTTTGCATTAAGTATGAGATATTTATGTGAGTTTAACAAGGTTAAATTGAAATTTGAATTATTTTACAAATGCTTTTGTGCTTTGAGTTGAGTTAAGTTAAGTTAAGGATCACTCTCCCATATTTCATCTTTTTCATCAAAATATAAATTAATGAAAGTTGAATTATTTTATTTTACAAAATGCTTTTGTGCAGTGAGTTGAGTCACAGATAACCAAGGAACAATGGTCAAAGTAACAGGGAAGCAAATCACAACTCATTGATTATGCTTTCTTAATTGATTAAGAAAATCATTTAAAATGTAAGCAATTATAAATAGTCTTGTTGAGTGATTGAAAAAAGTGTTTCATCAATCTTTTTTCGCTATTTAATATATATTAAAATAATCCATCAATTGGTTAAAACCAAATAATCTTGGTGAGTATCGAAAAGTGTTTCATCAATTTTTCATATTTGATATAGTTTAAATAATGTTCTCGAGTGATGGAAAAATGTTTAACCACTTTTGTTTTATATTTGATATATTTTATTTTCTTTCAATACAATGGAAAAGATGAAAAAGATATTTGTTGTAATTGAATTGACATGTTGATATATAATATTTTGTATTTTATTAATTCAAAGTAATTCATTTTAATTTTAAGATAAAAATGTTAATTATATTTTTAATAAAAATTTTAAACTATTACATTGCTAACACTTTGTCTATTTTTGAAATTTTATGAGATTAATTTTTTTTCTAAAAATACTTGGACATATTTGGACCTCCAAAGTAACTTCTTGATTTGTTCTAAAATGTACTACTTGTGGTTTTTGGAAAATTTTCAATTAATTCAATTTGATAAACTTGCATGGCTCCTTATTTACTTGTTCATTCTTTACACTAGAATTGTGCCTTCTTTTAACTTTATGCCAACTTTAATGCTAAACTCTTTTAACTTTTGTTTCTTTTTTTAAGATAATGATAGCATTTTTCATTCATAAATTCGTCATATTTTTTTGTGGTATTGTAAATTTGTCATATTTATCTAGGGTATTGGCTTTCAAGATCTTTAGAGCATCAATTTTTCATCAATATGACACATTTTTATGTGGATATGTTGTTTTGATTTTCAGAGTTTAACATCTTTAGAACATAATCATTTTCGTTCTCATTAATCATGAGTTTTCCATGTGGGTATGTAGTTCTGAGGGGCCTATAGATGATATTGGCATCCATTTATGAAATGAATGGTCTCCTCTTAAAAATAAGCGAAAGTAAGAACATGCATTATAGAATGAACACCAACAACCTTCCCACCACAATCGGTTGGTCTATAATATTTCAGACACGAGGAGATCTTTCAAGTCTGATGATTAATTATCACCACTTGGAAATTACACACTCTTCATAACTTCAAATTGTTTGGAATATTTACACTTGTCATGTCAAGTGTATATTTGTTTTAGCAAACAAATGGATGCACAATTCATTGACGAGTACAATATTAGAGCACCTCCTTTATTTTATCTAATAAAAAAATGCACGAGTTATCTTTTATATTGTGTAGCAATGAATGCAGAAAGCAAACAAACTATGCTTCTATATCACTCATGTTCCAAGTTGGTGGTAATGCAACATATCATTCGCATATCACATTGTATGTGCGCAACAGACTTGCACAAACGACGAGAGAAAAAAGAAGAAGATGACACAAGGTCAAGAGGGGGGAAGAACTCCCATACAAAAGAAAAGCAGGACAAAGAATAATTCACAACGTGGTTCTACACAAGGACCACCGCGCACAGAACATGCACCAAGAGGAACGACAGAGTAGGTGCACACAGAAGAAATAAGAACATAGACATAGGAGAAACCTATGGAGGAAGAAATGGTGCAAAATACATGCATGGATACACAGATGCCTGAGGCATCTGAGCCATCAGAGGCCCAATGAAAGAGAACAAGGGAGAAAGCAAGTGGCTCCAGGAAGAAGGTGAAGGCCCACATAAAAACAATGGAAACATCATCGACAATAGATGATGTGGAGCCAATCGCCACGACAGTGGAAGATCAACTGTCAGAGGTGTGGGAAAATGTTGAAAATCATCGGGATTCAATTATGGAGAAAGTATAGGAGGTAGAAGATGAGATGGAGCAGTTGAAGATAAGGGCGTAACAACAATACAAGGAAAAACCAGTGAAGGCTAGGGAAGGAGTCCCTGCTCAAGAAACAATGGATATCATAGTGTAGGGGAGTGCCAACTTTATATTAAGACCTGAGATGCTATTTCTTGATGAGGAGACAATGCAGAAGCCCTTAAAAGACATTGAGATATTGGACTTGGCTTTGCCCAAGATTCCAACAAAGGCACTATATAAATTAAATGTTAGTGTCGCGCAAGAGATTCAGTCTAGAGAAAGGTATGACGTGAAGAATTTACAAATATCATAGGAGGAGAATATCATACTGAAGGAAGTCATCAGCCAAGAAGGGCAGGAGAAAAATATGGCACAACAAAAAGTGGACGAGATGGAGAACCAGATACATGTAGTATTTCAAGCCATCTCAGACAACGCAGAATCAGAGGGAGCATATTTGGAAGAGAAGATGAGAAAGATAGTGAAAACTTTGCAACAATACAAAGACCAGATCAAGGAACTAGAGGAGTGCGTAGTACCTACTACTCCTCCAGACGTCAGAGCGCAAAGAGAGCAATAAGCGACATCATTTGGAAAGAACATTTCCTAGAATATACATGGAATGACAAAAATGTTGGAGAAGAGTGCCCAACTATGGAAAACTATTAGAGGATGGGAGCCTACAAGAGTTGCAAGGGAAGGAGGATAAATTCCATGCAACAATGACAAAGGTAAAGTAGTGACAAAAGACAATGTCACTGCCAAAGAAGATCAAGATTTCTGCAGAAATGAAGAGCCTACAGGAAGATAAAAAAGCGGTGCAGGCACAGAATATCACAAGACAGGCTCAGTTGGATCCCCTGAAAGAAAAGGCAGAGTAGTTTGTCATGGAGATCGGTGCAACGAAAGTGTGCATCAAATAGATAGGCTTGGAGGGGGGAGAGATATTAAGACCTCCAATCACCACGCAAATGGTAGAGGCAATGACAGAGAAGAGCAACCAAGATCAGAAGCAATGCCAACAGATAGCAAAGATGTACGAAGCACTGGAACATGCAGTAAAAGAGGGTGGAGTCCATGAGTGACTCAGGACGAGTCACGATGTCAGTGTTGGGGATATATTGGCGCAGACCAATTTTGGGAAAAATCGAAGAAGTTTTGAAGGAATTAAAGAAGCGTAAAAAAATAGGGGAGCGCACCGGAAATAAAGGAAAAGCGGCACCAGAAAGATAGGAAAAACAACATGTGAGAGGAAAGCATGCAAGGCATGCATGCAGGAAATTTAACCAAATTATGGTTAGGGTGTAAGAGATTGTAATGGATGATAATCCAAAAATAAGTATAAATAAGTACCTAGGAGGTCTAGGTTGGGGGTTCCAGAATGTTAGAGAATACAATTTTCCTTGGCTAGGAGAATTACTGTAAGATCTGATACCTTTTTGTAAGATGTTGCATTGTAGGAGAGTCAAGCAACTAGACCTTGAGGTTTAGATCATAGGTTGAGGAGCATGCTGCGATCTAATCAGCCTCAAAAGAGTCATGGAGTCTGTTTTGTGATTGTATGAACAGAGTTGTAGTGCACGTGGTGCCATATATTACAGAACCATAATTAAAGAGCCTAAGGGCCAGATATTTGTGGACATAGCCTAGGAGGGGGTGAACCACGGTAACACCCGTGTAATGTGTTTATTACATAAGTATTTTTTCTCAGTAGTTAGTTGATGAATGAATAATTCTGTGAGATCTGTCAATTGTTAGATTTTTTAGAAGGCATGCACACACTTAATAGGTGAATGGATCTTGAGAATAATAAAAGGAACTACGAGATCACGACTTAAGAAGGTGAAATGTAATCCCAGATAACCACTTTTTCTTAGACTGTAAACATCTGAGCATTCCAGTCACCTATAGAACTATCTCGGGTGAGACTGCGCAATACATCCTATGTGTTGTGTTGCCTTTTGGTTTACAAGGAGGGACGGTAGTCTTAAAGGGATTTGTTGGAAGCTTGTTCAGATCTGAACCTGGGTCAGCCAAAGAGTAGGAAGAGAGATTAAGAACCAACAACCACCATAACAACATCCTCAAAGGGTTTGACAACATCTAGAATCTTGTGATAAAATTGAGAGAATCTCATAATAAACTCGGATATGTATTCTCCATTCTTTCACTTCAATATGTTGAACTCCATCAAGTAGTACTTATTTTTCTCCTTTTTCATGTCCCAATTTTCAATAAAATTGTATTGAAAAATAATATGAGAGTTAAGGGAATTATCATGAATATTCATTGATTTGTAAACTACCATGGATACTCCACTAGAACACTTTGTCATAATATATCTTATAATATCATGAAATCTTAGATTATGAAAACTAATTTTCCTTAGATCCTATATTATGTTCTCTAATATTACCGCCCACACCACTCCACCCTCATTGAGGATGGAGTAACGTTAGAAAAAACATAATACAACAAGAAAATAAATTGAAAATGAAGACAAAAAACAAAATAATAAAATATGCCATATTAGATAAAGATTTATTATAAGAAGGGAAATGTAATAAAATAAAATGGAAATGAAGACGAGAATGTAATAAAAGGATATGCAATATTGGATAAATATTTATTATGAGACGTGGAATGAAGATTGATCAATTCATGGGTTTTGTTTTGAATTTGCAAGAAGATGAAAAAAATGACCAAGTCATGATTTGAGTTAGTAAAATAACCAAAATATTGGATAATTTTTTTAGATTTTACCATGTTGTTCATTTCTTAGGAAGCAATATGTTATTCACCATTAAAAAGCAATTAACAAATTCATTTTCTTAGGAAGTAGTATATCATTAAAGTAACCAGATAAAAATTTTAGATGTTACCATGATTTCCATTTCTTAGGAAGTAGTGCATCATTCACAATTAAAAAGTAGTTAGCAAATTCATTTTTTGGGAAGTAGTATGTCATTCACCATTAAAAAGTAATGAGCAAATTCACTTTTTAGGATAATACATGTTTATTCATGTTCAAATTTTGTAGAGGTCATCTTGTGGATATTATGTGGAAAACTAACACCTAGGGTATTTGGTATTTTTTTATTAAATTGGAGATATAATTTTAGACAAAATTGTAATTTTTTATTGTTTAAATTGCATTTCTTAATGCATAAATGGCTTCAACTTTTGAGCGTTTTTTGAGACACTAAAATTATACTCGCATAATCACTCAAATCTATATATCTAACAATTTCTAACCAAATTTTGATCAAAATTAAACAAATAATATCCCCCCAAAAAAACAAAATGTAAAACGTTTAAACTACTGGAATCATGGAATCACGGGCACGCCTTTCCCAAAAAGAAGAAGAAAGTACCCATATGAAACACACTGTTACATCGCCAAAGGAGGTTTTCATCCTCGCCTACATCATCTAACCTTCAAAGCTGGAGTGTCGAGCGCCCCTTATCTCTCCTGTCCTTGTGCAGCCAAAGGGAGTCCTCGAGTAATTAGTAAATGGGAGGTATAATCAATCTGGAAAACTCTAGATCTATTGAGCGCCATCACAATCAACAATTATTTCACCTAAAATCTATGCACGTTTATGTATTTCACACAACCGCCCGTGCATTGCAGACCTAAAAGTACACAGGAACCCATTAATTGCAATGCATCCCATCATGCATGCTAGAAATGGGAACATAAACCCTAACAAGAATATATTAGTTTTAATTTGATGATGATTTGACAACAAAGAGCCCTGCTTAATTTTTTTAAGATGTAATAATTCTGTCAGTACCGATTAACAACACTTGTATTAATTGTGAATTAGCATGGTCAGGTATTTATTTCCTTTATCCATACACCTATCACATAAAAAACCTACCCAGATTTTCAATTACTTGATCTCTATTTGCAACAAGATTGTTAGGTTGCAAGCTAATGCACAAGTGTAGAAAGGAAGAGGTACACGCAGGAGTAGTAGCAGCTGCAGCACAGTGCACGAAGGGGAGCTCGATGAGTTGGACCCCTTATCTGCTAAACTCCTTCTTGGAAGATTGCAAGGACACACAATATTGGGGTTTTGAGTTCCACTACTCGTGGTTACTCATCATCATTGCATTGGTGGGATGGCAAGAACCCACATACAACGTGTTCCTGCAGAGAATAGGAAAGTGCGGCGCGACGCACTACATGTATCTTCGAAGAACAACAGATCCTAGGAAAAAGAAAATCAACAACGCCGTATTCGCGCTATACTTAATGGAGATCCAAAACAGGTTGACAGACACATGGAAAATTTCCCCAAAAACTATCCAGGAGTTTGGACAGATAGAGAATTTCCAAGCATCATGCCATAGTATGTGGATACAAGAAAAGAGGGATCTAGCCAAGGAGTGGCTATAGTTGAATTACTGCATGATGATGCAGGATATCCAGATGGAGGTCTAGGAGTGGTATGAAGAGTGGAAAATCCCAATGATCCCAAATACAGTGCTAGGAGAACAAACTAGGACGTAGGACAGAACAGTCCATGTGCATCGGACATGCACAAACGACGTGAGCAAAAAGAAGAATACGACACAAGGTCAAGAGGGGGGAATCACTCCCATACAAAAGAAAAGCAGGACAAAGAAGAAATCACAACATGGTTCTACACAAGGACCATCACACACAAAACATGCACCAAGAGGAATGACAAAGTAGGTGTGCGCAAAAGAAATAAGAACATAGACACAGGAGAAACCTACGGAGGAAGAAATGGCGCATAATACATGCATGGATACACAGATGATTGAGGCATCTGAGCTATCATAGGCCTAACAAAAGAGAACAAGGGAGCAATCAAGTGGCTCTAGAAAGAAGGCGAAGGCCCACAGAAAACCAATGGAGACATCACTAACAACAGATGATGTGGAGTTGATTGCCACGATAGTGGAAGATCAACTGTCAGAGGTGTGGGAAAATGCCGAGAATCACCGAGATTCAATTCTGGAGAAAGTATAGAAGGTAAAAGTTGAGTTGGAGTAGTTGAAGATAAGGGGAGAACAACAATAGAAGGACAAACCAGTGAAGGTTAGGGAATGAGTCCCTGCTCAAGAAACAATGGAGATCATAGCGTAGGGGAGTGACAACTTTATATTAACACCTGAGATGTTATTTCTTGATGAGGAGACAATGCAGGAGCCCTTAAAAGACATTGAGATATTGGACTTGTCTTTTCCCAAGATTCCAACAAAGGCGTTGTATAAATTACAGGTTAGTGTCATGCAAGAGATTCAGTCTAGAGCAAGGTCTGACGTGGTGAATTTACAGATAACGTGTGAGGAGAATATCATACTGAAGGAAGTCATCAACCAAGAAGGGCAGGAGAAAAATATGGCGCAACAAAAAGTGGACGAGATGGATAACCATATACATGTAGTATTTCAAGCCATCTCAGACATCACAGAATCAAAGGAAGCATATTCAAAAGAGAAGATGAGAAATATAACACAGAATTTGCAAAAACACAAAGACCAGATCAAGGAACTAGAGGAGTGCACAATACCTACTACTCCTTCAGACATTAGAGTGAAAAGAGAGAAAGACATGACATCATCTGCAAAGAACATCTCCCATAATATACATGGAATGACAAAACTATTGGAGAAGAGCGCCCAACTGTGGAAACAACTATTAAAGGATGTGAGCCTACAAGAGTTGTAAGGGAAGGAAGATAAATTGCATGCAACAATGATAGAGGTAAAGTAGCGACAAAAGAAAATGTCACTGCTAGAGAATATCAAGACTGCCGGAGAAATGAAGAGCCTACAGGAAGAGAAAAAAGTGGTGTAGGCGTAGAAGATCGCAAGACATTCTCATTTGGAGCCCCTGCAAGAAAAGGCAGAGCAATTGGTCGTGGAGATCGACGCAGCAAAAGTGTGCATCGAACATATAGGCTTGGAGGGGGGAGAGATATTAAGACCTCCAGTCACCACGCAGATGGTAGAGGCAATGATAGAGAAGAGAAACCAAGCTCAGGAGCAATTCCATCAGATAACAGAGATGTACGAAGAACTGATACATGCAGTAAAAGAGGGTGGAGTCCACGAGTGACTCAGGACGTGTTACGATGTCAGTGTTGGGGGCCTATTGGTGCAGACCAATTTTGGGAAAAATCAAAGAAGTTTTGAAGGAAATAAAGCAGCGCCAAAAAATAGGGGAGCGCGTCAGAAATAAAGGAAACAAGGTGCCAGAAAAAGAAGAAAAGCAACACGTGAGAGGAAAGCATGCAAGTCGTGCATGCAGGAAAACCTAACCAAATTAGGGTTAGGGATTTTTGTAAGAGATTGTAATGGATGATAAGCCGAAAATAAGTATAAATAAGTACCTAGGAGGTCTAGGTCGGGGGTTCCAGAATGTTAGAGAATATAGTTTTCCTTGGCTAGGAGAATGATTGTAAGATCTGATACCTTTTAGTAAGATGTTGCGCTGTAGGAGAGTCAAGTAACTAGACCTTGATGGTTAGATCATAGTCTGAGGAGCATGGTGCGATCTAGTCAGCGTCAAAAGAGTCATGGAGTCTGTTTTGTGATTGTATGAACATAGTTGTAGTGCACACGACGCCATATATTATAGAATCATAATTAAAGAGCTTAAGGGCCAGATCTTTGTGGATGTAGCCTAGGAGGGGGTGAACCACAGTAACATCTATGTAATGTGTTAAGTGATGTGTTTATTGCATAAGTATTTTTTGTAAGTAGTTAGTTAATGAATGAATAATTCTGTGAGATGTTTCAATTGTTAGATTTGTTAGAAGGCATGCATACACTTAATAGGTGAATGGATCTTGAGAATAATAGAAGGAACTACCATATCATGGCTTAAGAAGGTGAAATGTAATCCCAGATCCCCACTTTTTCTTAGACTATAAGCATGTGAGCATTGCAATCACCTATAGAACTATCTCAGGTGAGACTGCATCCTATGTGTTGTGTTGCCTTTTGGTTTACCAGGAGGGTCGATAGTCTTAGAGGGATTTGTTGGAAGCTTGTTCATATCTGAACCTGGGTCAGCCAAAGAGTAGGAAGAGAGATTAATAACCAACAACCACCATAACAACATCCTCAAAGAGTTTGTCAACATCAAGAATCTTGTGATAAAATTGAGAGAATCTCATATTAAACTCGGATATGTATTCTCCATTCTTGCACTTCAATATGTTGAACTCCATCAAGTAATACTTTCTTTTCTCCTTTTTCATGTCCCAATTTTCAATGAAATTGTATTGAAAAAGAATATGAGAGGTAAGGGAATTATCATGAATATTCATTGATTTGTAAACTACCATGGATATTCCACTAGAGCACTTCGTCATAATATATCTTATAATATTATGAAATCTTAGACTATGCAAACTAATTTTCCTTG
>ML783720.1:71179-122440 GCA_009831015.1 Picea engelmannii
AACCAGGGGCACGCCTTTCCCAAAAAGAAGAAGAAAGTACCCATATGAAACGCACTGTTACATCGCCAAAGGAGGTTTTCATCCTCGCGTACGTCATCTAACCTTCAAAGCTGGAGCGCCCCTTATCTCTCCTGTGCTTGTGCAGTCAAAGGGAGTCCTCGAGTAATCACTAAATGGGAATGTATAATCAATCTGGAAAACTCTAGATCTATTGAGCTCCGTGACAATCGACAATTATTTCACCTAAAATCTATGCACGTTTATGTGTTTCACACAACTGCCCGTGCATTGCAGACCTGAAAGTACACAGGAACCCATTAATTGCAATGCATCCCATCATGCATGCTGGAAATGGGAACAGAAACCCTAACAAGAATATATTAATTTTAATTTGATGATGATTTGACAACAGAGAGCCCTGCTTAATTTTTTTAAGATGTAATAATTCTGTCAGTACAGATGAACAACACTTGTATTAATTGTGAATTAGCATAGGCAGGTGTTTATTTCCTTTATCCATACACCTATCACATCAAAAACCTATCCAGATTTCCCATCACTTGATCTCTATCTTCAGCCTTTAGGAATCCGTCGGTGTAAATACGATCTCCATATCACAGAAACATGTGGAGAATCCGTCGGTGGATTCATGGCGATATGCGGCGGTGAAGCACTAATAGTCCCATTACGTGTCAATTATACATTTTGAAATATTGAATATAACAGGCAGCGAGTCCAGAAATTGTTATAAATATGCGCTGCCCGACCTCCTTACGATTATATTTGTGTTGAAAGTTAGTCTGAAGAATTTGTTGATCTACGTGTTGGAAGAGATGAAGCGTCTGGTGTTTAAGGTGGCTGGTAAGAGAGAGAAAGCAAATGGAAATCCTGCGGCGGCAGCAGCAGTGGTAAAGGTGGCTGGTAAGAGCGGGAAAGCAAATGGAAATCCTGCAGCAGCAGCAGCAGCAGTGGCAATGGTGGCTGGTAAGAGCGGGAAAGCAAATGGAAATCCTGCAGCAGCAGCAGTAGCTTGTTCACCTAGGTATTTATGAATCTGATCTATATGTATTAGGGTTAGCTGAATTCTCGCATGCTCTTGTGTTTCAAGGTATATATGAATCTGGGTTATATTTTCTAGGGTTAGCTAAATTCTCTACAGGTTTTGCTTCGTTTTCTTATTGTATTTTTGGTTTTTAGAGGGCGCTTCCAAGGATGTGCAGGTTCCTCTGATAATTATGGTAAAGAAGTCCATAATTCGAGCAATGAAATATCGGTCGATGAAAGTAAAGAAAGCGGGAAACAGATATGGTGGATTCCCCATCCTAGGTCTGGCATTTTCCATCCGGAAGGGCAGCACAAGATGATCGACGCCGTGCCTCCTGCACAGCCCTCCGAAGACGAGAAAACAATCTGGTTCAGAGCCTAGGTATCCTGAAACTAACTGTGTCGCTCATATCTCTTCAAGTATACTATGCTGGAGGTCACTCATATCTCTTCAACTATTCTATACTACATTAGCAACTGAGGAATTCATGTTGCGGTTTTTTGAGGATGGAAAATTGTGCCGTATAGAATATGGTTCTATTGTAACTAGATATATAAGGTTCGCCGTATTGGATTTGAACTTTTTTGTAGAGTTGGTTCCTATAGACTCTTTGAAATATAAGAAACCTGTGCACAACTATAGGCTTGTATCGCTATGCGGACATCGTTCTCCTTTTCAATGAAAAAGTTCGAAAAAGTAGGTGATTTAAATTTCACAGTATTGGGCATCTTCAGAGTTATAGTTTCATGTTTATTTTTTCAATGAAAAGCCCTGAAATTCGGATATTTAAATCCCCTGAGCATTTGCGGCTTTTAATGGCCATTATTAATTATTTCAAATATCTATTACATATGTCTGAGTAAGCAAAACATAGACATGAAGTGCAATTTTTGATGGAGGGCAAAATAGACATTGTGCAATTTTTGATGGAGGGCAAAATAGACATATTAAATGCAATTTTTTTTATGGAGGGGGGTAATTGCAAATTTTTGATATACCGACCTTTGGGAATGGTAGATTCTACTAAAAATCAAACATCAAACTGTTTGCTTGTTTAAAAATCAAACTGTTTGCTCGTTTAAAAATCAATCTGGTAGATTCTACTAAAATTCAAACATCAAACTGTTTGCTTGCTCGTTTAAAAATCATACTGTTTGCTCATTTAAAAATCAAACTGTTTGCTCGGTTGATGCTTGAACAAAAAACATTTACATGGGATAATCTGGTAGGAAGAGGTTTTGTTCGGTTGATGCGGGAACAAAAAAATATTTACATATGGGATAATCTGGTATAATCTTGTAGGAAGAGGTTTTGTAGGTCCTAGTGTTTGTGTACTATGTGGATTTGAAGAGGAAAATTCACGACACCTCTTTTGTGGATTGTTGTGTACTATGTGGAGGAAAATGCGATTGTGGATGTGGGTGTTTTTGTGGATTGTTGTGTACTATGTGGGTTTGAGGAGGAAAATACAATTGTGGATTGTCGTATACTATGTGGGTTTGTGGATTGTTGTGTACTATGTGATGTGGGTTTGAAGAGGAAAATACAAAACACGTCTTTGTGGATTGTTGTGTAGTATGTGGGTTGGGTTTGAAGAGGAAAATAGGAAGAGGTTTTGTTTGGTTGATGCTGGAACAAAAAATATTTACATGAGATAATCTGGTAGGAAGAGGTTTTGTAGGACCTAGTGATATTTACATGGGATGATCTGGTAGGAAGAGGTTTTGTAGGACTTAGTGTTTGTGTACTATGTGGATTTGAAAAGGAAAATACAAGACACCTCTTTTGTGGATTGTTGTGTACTATGTGGAGGAAAATGCGATTGTGGATGTGGGTGTTTTTGTGGATTGTTGTGTACTATGTGGAGGAAAATGTGATTGTGGATGTGGGTGTCTTTGTGGATTGTTGTGTACTGTGGGTTTGAAGAGGAAAATACAATTGTGGATTGTTGTATACTATGTGGGTTTGTGGATTGGGTTTGAAGAGGAAAATACAATTGTGGATTGTTGTATACTATGTGGGTTTGTGGATTGTTGTATACTATGTGGGTTTGTGGATTGTTGTGTACTATGTGGGTTTTTCCCAAGAAAATACAAAACACTTCTTTGTGGATTGTTGTGTCTTTGTGGATTGTTGTGTACTATGTGGGTTGGGTTTGAAGAGGAAAATACAAGACACTTTTGTGGATTGTACTTTTACCAAAGATGTGTTACAATATATTAAAGATATCTCTGGTATAATATACTAGAGCAATTAAAATGTTGTGGATTGTACTTTTACAAAAAAAAAAAAAAATGTTGTGGATTGTACATTAAAGAAATGTTGTGGAGATGTGTTACAATATATTAAAGATATCTGGTATAATATATTAAAGCAATTAAAATGTTGTGGAGTGTACTTTTACTAAAGAAATGTTGTGGATTGTCATTTCACCAAAAAAATGTTGTTGTGGATGGTACTTTTATCAAAGATATCTGATATAATATATTAAAATAATTAAAGTGTAAAGATATCTGATACAATATATTAAAACAATTAAAGTGTAAAGATATTTGATACAATATATTAAAACAATTAAAGTGTAAAGATATCTGATACAATATATTAAAACAATTAAAGTGTAAAGATATCTAATACAATATATTAAAACAATTAAAGTGTAAAGATATCTAATACAATATATTAAAACAATTAAAGTGTAGAGATATTTGGAAGATTGTACATTTAACAAAGATATTTGGTACAATATATTTAGTGTAAAGATATATTTTGGGAAGATTGTACTTTTACCAAAGATATTTGGTACAATATATTAAAACAATTAAAGTGTAAAGATATTTAGGAAGAGAGCGATTTAGCAGAATGTAACATTAACTAGTTAAAAAAAAAAGGATAATTTCAAGGAGTTTTGAGTGTTATCTACTGGGAGATATGGAAACAAAGAAATTTGGTAATATTAACAGCTTTAGAGTGTTCAACATTATATTACAGCATATGGAAGAAACTCATACACATAAGATTGATAAGGGAAGAATAGATAGGCTACTCTTACTAGATTGAGATTTGACAATTGACTTTTTTGATGGAGAGGTATAAAATGTGGGGTTGGTGTGGTCATTAAATGTTTTATACCAAGGGAAGAATAGATAGGCCACCTTTACTAAATTGGGACTTTATTAGATTGGGATTTGACAATTGGTTTTTTTGATGGAGAGGTATAAAATGTGGGGTTGGTGCCGTCATTAAATGTTTTATACCAAGGGAAGAATAGATAGGCCACCTTTACTAGATTGGGACTTTACTAGATTGGGATTTGACAATTGGTTTTTTTGATGGAGAGGTATAAAATGTGGGGTTGGTGCCGTCATTAAATGTTTTATACTAGGAACTTTCAAATTGAAGATGTTTTGTGGTTATGGTAATAATACAAAATGGAAATTACTTGTTTTGTGGTGCATTTTTTATTTTGCATGATACAAAAAGATAAATATAGGATATATTAGGAGATTTAAAGATTATTATAGATTGGTTCACTAATAATAATTAATAATTATCTGTGATCTCTCTTCAGACTTGGATGTCAAGAATTCTAGAGTTTAGCAAGAATTTGGTTTAAATAAAGGCTCAATATATATATATATATATATATATATATATATAGAAGCCGATGAGCTATAGAAGGAAGCTCTTCTCTTAGATGAAGATGAAATGTTCTCTTCTTCTAAGGAAGCTCTTCTCTTAGATGAAGATGGAATGTTCTTTCTTGAAGATCATGATGGACACAGACAATTATGAAATATTTGAATTTTGAAATCTGAAAAGTGAATTAGGTAATTGTTCTATATGTAATGCTGATCTGGAACTTTATTTCCGAGGAAAGGTGGCAGATATATTTATGTTGGATATTAAGCAGTGAATTGTCTATTTTGAGCTGAATGTAAAATGTGAAAGATTAGCACTGAACAGTGTTTGTATAAGTCAGATTGATTGTCTCAAAGGGTAGATTTATATGTAAATCTGGTTCAGAAATTTTTATATTTATTAATATTTGTTTTTTTTCCTTTATTGAAAAAATATTTGAAAGTTTAAGTTTTTAGATTGAGTTTTTAATGGGTAAATTATATGTCATGATTATATTAAATGGGTTAACTATATATTTTGAAGGTTTAAATGGGTTAACTATATGTAATGATTATGGAGATGTGTAAACTATATCATATTGACATGATTACCAATGAGAAATTGAAGAAATTATAAGTGTGTAAACTATATTGTCATTATTATATTAAATGGGTTAACTAAATGTTTTGAGGGTTTAAATGGGTTAACAATATATGTAATGATTATGGAGTTATTATATTAAATGGTTTACTAAATGTATTGAGGGTTTAAATGGGTTAACTAAAGGAATGTTTTGAGGGTTTAAATGGGTTAACTATAAATGTAATGATTATGGAGTTGTGTAAATTATATATCATATTGACATGATTAACTTTAAGGAATTGAAGATATTGATATGATTAACTTTGAGGATTAACTATATATTGTGATGATTTTATTAAATGAGCTAAATAAATGTTCTGAGGAATTGAAGAAATGTAAACTATTGTGTCATGATTTTATTAAATGGGCTAAATAAATATTGTTATGATTTAAAAGCTAAATAAATGTCGTATATTGTGATGATTTTATTATATGAGCTAAATAAATGTTCTGAGGAGTTGAAGAAATGTAAACTATATTGTGTCATGATTTTATTAAATGGGCTAAATAAATATTGTCATGATTTAAAAGCTAAATAAATGTCGAGGAATCGAAGAAATTGTTATGATTTTAAAAAATGACTAAATAAATGTTTCGAGATAAATGTTTCGAGGAATTGAAGAAATTCGTCAAGTCTGTAAATTATATTGTCATGATTTTATTAAATGGGCTAAATAAATATAGAATGTTTTGAAGGTTTATTAAATGAGCTAAATAAATATTTTGAAGGTTTAAATGAGTTAATTATATTGTCATAATTTTATTAAATAGATTAAATAAATGTTTTGAAAGTTTAAATAGATTAATTATATCCATAATGATTATGAAGTTGTGTAAACCATATCATATTGATATGATTAACTTTGAGGAATTGAAGAAATTATGGAGTTGTGTAAAGTATATCATATTTATATGATGAACTTTGAGGAACTAAAGAAATTCAAGTGTGTAAAATATATTCCACCCTGCTTTAAATCTCTACAGGCACATTCACAGGTAGTGCAGATTCAGAATTCGATCTTTTGGAGGTGTGTAAACTATATTATTGTTATGATTATATTAAATGAGTTAACTTCACATGTTGTATAGATTTAGAATTCGATTTTTTGGAAGTGTGTAAACTATATTGTTATGATTTATATTAAATGAAATAGATTTAGAATTCGATCTTTTGGAAGTGTGTAAACTATATTGTTATGATTATATTAAATGGGTTATTATATGTTTTGAGGTTTAAATAGGTTAATTATATGTAATAATAATTTGAGGGTTTAAATAGATTAATTATATGTAATGATAATGGAATTGTGTAAACTATATCATATTGATATGATTAATTTTAATTTCCTGTTATGATTATATTAAATGGATTATTATATGTTTTGAGGTTTAAATAGGTTAATTATATGTAATAATAATTTGAGGGTTTAAATAGATTAATTATATGTAATGATAATGGAGTTGTGTAAACTATATCATATTGATATGATTAATTTTAATTTCCAAAACCTGAGATATTGAATTCCAATAAATAATTGAGATACTCAAATTCTATTGTATTCAATTATAATAATAATTTAATTAAACATTTAATATATGTGATTTTTATTTATTATTATAAAATATAAAAGCTATATAAAATCATATTTTATAATAATTAATAGTTTAATAAAAGTCATAATTCAATTTTTATTAATAATAATAGTTATATATGATATTAATTAATAATCAAATTCTTTTATTATAAATTAGATTATAACTTAATTATATGTTATATAAATCAAATTTATGTGTTAATTATTAATTATAAAATATAATAAATTTATAATTAATATAAGTTAATAACAAATTTATAAGCAATTTATTTTATATATATAATTAATATAAGTTAATAATAAATTTATAAGCAATATGATGTTGACCCTATTTACTTGGTTTTATTAGTCCCTCTCGAAGGTGTAGATGGACTATAGCAATCTATAGTTCGTTGAATTCATATTAATATGCCCTTTGATTATAAGTTTTCACATCATTTTTATTGTTAGTACTATACAACTAAAAACATTATTTTTTATATAATAAAAAAAACGTTATATGTCAATCATCTAATTGGAGAATAGATTCGAAGTCTTCAAAGTCTTATTGCCGGCGTCACTATTCTCAATCTTTTAATTCATGTTTTAATCCAAGATCAACACGCATATATTTTCTTATGCATTGCTCAAAAGTGGATTAATTCTAATATTAGTTTGAATGTTTGTCTTAGTGTTTTTTGCTAGCCAAATTTATCCTAAGTTTTGTTAGTTGTAAATATTTTTATGTTTGTTGTACTATTGTTATTATTATTAATATTATTTATTATTATTATTAACTACTTCATGTATGTACCACACATTCTTTCTTAAATATCTACACATCATGAGGTCCTTGGACGGTTTTGACAGTTTTAAATATTTATCTAATAGGTTTTATAGCCTTAAATGTTTACTTAACAGGCCTGTTACAATACATTTTCCTCCAATTTTTGGATACAATCTTCTCTGTAGTGAATTTGGGCAGTTAGATTTGTTCTTGCACTTTGCAGGATTGAGATGGAATGAGGAATCCGTACATGCTTTATGAAATCTCATGTCCATACTTTATAAAAGTACATATTTAATGTGTATAATTATTTATTTCAATATTTTAAATCTAAAATTTAATAATATATAACCTACTTATCTTTTAGATTTATTGACTTTTATTTTAATATTTTTAAATATAATCATAAACCTAACTATAATTTCATTTTAATTTATGTATAGTATATGATTCAATAATGCGCTTAAAAAATAATATCTATATTTATAAATTTATTACTTTAATATTTTTAAATACAAAATTAAAAAAAAACTTTGTTTTGTTTACTTTAATTTTTTTAAATAAGAGATTTAATATCCTTTAATAATTTATGTAATTAAAATGTACAATATCAATATTTAATATTAATAATTGATAGGAATCACCATCCGTCAACAATCATAATCTTGAGCTCACCAGCCTGGGAGTTCGCTTGTCATTTTGTATATCACGGAATTTCGTGTGTTGTTTGGAGGACACAAAACAATAAAAACTCAATTTTGAGTCCGCCAGCCCATGAACCCACGATCCAAAAAGTGGCTAAGTATGGAATGAAGAAGTAAAATCCCATGCCCATACTTCATAAAAGTACATATTTAATGTGTATAATTATTTATTTCAATATTTTAAATCTAAAATTTAGTAATATCTAAGGTACTTATCCTTTAGACTTCTTCATTTTTATTTTAATATTTTTAAATATAATTATAAACCTAATTATATTTTCATCTTAATTTATGTTATGTATATGATTCAATAGTGCACTTAAAAATTAATATCTATATTTTATACTTAATTTATGTTATGTATATGATTCAATAGTGCACTTAAAAATTAATATCTATATTTTATAAAAATACATGTTTAATGTAAATGATTATTTATTTTAATATTTTTAAATATAGAATTTTTTTTTTTTTTTTTTTTTTAATAAGAGATTTAACATTAATAATTTTGTCTAATTAAATTTTACAATATTAATAATTTAATATCTGAAAATAATGTTTTTAGATAATGTTAGATAGTTGATAGAGATCACCATCTGTCAACAATCACAATCTTGAGTCTGCGAACTCGACAATTCGCCTGTCAATTTGTATATCGATGAACTTCGAATGTTGTTTGAGGACACAGAACAATAGAAACGCAATTTTGAGCCTGCCAACCCAGGAATCAATGATCCTAAAAAGTGGCTAAGCATGGAATGAAGAATCCGTACATACATTATAAAATCTCATGTCCATACTTTAGAAAAATACATATTTAATGTGTACAATTATTTATTTCAATATTTTAAATCTAAAATTTAGTAATATTTAAAGTACTTATCCTTTAAAGATTTATTGACTTTTATTTTAATATTTTTAAATATAATCATAAACCTAATTATAATTTCATCTTAATTTATGTTTTGTATATCATTCAATAATGCACTTAAAAATTAATATCTATATTTTATAAAAATACATATTTAATGTAAATGATTATTTATTTTAATATTTTTAAATATAGAGTTTAAAAAAGCTTTGTATTTGTTTACTTCAGTTTTTAAAAAATAAGAGATTTAACATCCTTTAATAATTTTATGTAATTAAATTGTACAATATTAATATTTAATATTTGGAAATAATGTTTTTAGATAATGTTAGATAGTTGATAAGGATCACCATCTGTAAACAATCTCAATATTGAGCCCGTTAGCCCTGGAGTCCTCTTGTCAATTTGTATATCGCGGAACTCCGAGTGCTATTTGGAGGATGCAGAACAATAGAAGCGCAATTTTGAGTCCGCCAGTCCGTCTGTCCATTTTTATATCACGAAACTCTGGGTGTTGTTTGCAAGCGACGAAACACTGGAAACGCAATGTTGAACCCTCTTATCGAGGAACCCGCGATCAAAAAAAATTGTTCAATATGAATCGTGAAAGCGACTGGTCGGGTTGGTGATATAAAAGTAAGTGGACACTGAAGACTTGAATCCGCCATCTCCCGCACCTAGACATTTTTCGAAAAACGAGTAAGTAACTAGAAAGAGAAAACAAAAAGCAAAAAGAAAGGGGATGAGAGTTTTCGGAAGCAAAAATTGGTGTAAGAAAGCCCCTCATAAACCTAATTATAATTAAATTTTAATTTATGTTTAACATATGATTTAATAATGCACTTAAAAATTAATATCTATATTTTATAAAAATACATGTTTAATGTAAATGATTATTTACTTTAATATTTTTAAATATAGAATTTAAAAAAGCTTTGTTTTGTTACTTCAATTTTTTTTAAATAAGAGATTTAACATCCTTTAATAATTTTATGTGATTAAATTGTACAATATCAATATTTAATATTAATAATTTAATATTTGGAAATAATGTTTTCAAATAATGTTAGATAGTTGATAGGGATCACCATTCGTAAACAATCACAATCTTGAGCCTGCTAGCCTCGGAGTCCGCCTGTCAATTTGTATATCGCGAAACTTTGTGTGTTGTTTGGAGGACACAGAACAATAGAAGCTCAATTTTGAGTCCGCTAGCTGAGGAACCCCTGATCCAAAAAGTGGCTATGTATGGAATGAGGAATTCGTACCTACTTTATAAATCCCATGTCCATACTTTATAAAAGTACATATTTAATGTGTATAATTATTTATTTCAATATTTTAAATCTAAAATTTAGTAATATCTAACGTATTTATCCTTTAGATTTCTTGATTTTTGTTTTAATGTTTTTTAATATAATCGTAAACCTAATTATAATTTCATCTTAATTTATGTTTTGTATATGATTCAATAATACACTTAAAAATTGATATTTATATTTTATAAAAATACATGTTTGATGTAAATGATTATTTATTTTAATACATAATTAAAAAAACTTTATTTTGTTTACTTCATTTTTTTTAAAATAAGAGATTTAACATACTTTAATAATTTTATGTAATTAAATTTTACAATATTAATAATTTAACATTTGGAAATAATGTTTTTAGATAATGTTAAATAGTTGATAGGGATCACCATCCGTCAATAATCACAATCTTGAGCTTGCGATCCCAACAACATGCCTGTCAATTTGTATATTGTGGAACTTCAGGTGTTGTTTGTAGGACACAGAACAATAGAAACGCAATTTTGGGCCCGTCAGCCCGAGAACTTGCGATGAAAGAAAGTAGCCAAATATGGAATGAGGAAGTCGTACATACTTTATAAAATCTCATGTCCATACTTTAGAAAAGTACATATTTAATGTGTACAATTATTTATTTCAATATTTTAGATCTAAAATTTAGTAATATCTAAAGTACTTATCCTTTGGATTTCTTAACTTTTATTTTAATATTTTTAAATATAATCATAAACCTAATTATAATTTCATCTTAATTTATGTTTTCTATATGATTCAATAATGCACTTAAAAATTAATATCTGTATTTTATAAAAATACATGTTTAATGTAAATGATTATTTATTTTAATATTTTTAAATATAAAAATTAACAAATATTTTGTTTTGTTTACTTCAATTTTTTAAAAATAAGAGATTTAACATCCTTTAATAATTTTATGTAATTAAATTGTACAATATCAATATTTAATATTAATAATTTAATATTTCAAAATAATGGTTTTAGATAATGTTAGATAGTTGATAGGGATCACCATCTGTAAACAATTGCAATCTTGAGCCCGCCATCCCGAGAGTCCGTCTGTCAATTTGTGTATCGCGGAACTCTGAGTGTTGTTTGGAGGACACAAAACAATAGAAGCACAATTTTGAGCCCGCCACCCCGCAAATCTCCCTGTCAATTTGTATATCGCGAAACTGTTGGTATTGTTTGTAGGACACGAAACAATAGACACGCAATTTTGATCCATCCAGCCCGAGAACCCGCGATCCAAAAAGTGACTAAGTATGGAATGATGAATCTATATATGCTTTATAAAATCTTATGTTCATACTTTATAAAAATACATACTTAATATGTATAATTATTTATTTCAATATTTTAAATTTAGTAATATATAACGTACTTGTCCTCTAGATTTCTTGACTTTTATTTTAATATTTTTAAATATAATCATAAACCTAATTATAATTTCATTTTAATTTATGTTTAGTATATGATTGAGTAATGCACTTAAAAATTAATATCTATATTTTATAAAAATACATGTTTAATTTTAATGATTATTTACTTTGGTATTTTTAAATATAGAATTTGAAAAAGCTCTCTTTCGTTTACTTCAATTTTTTTAAAATAAGAGATTTAACATCCTTTAATAATTTTATGTAATTAAATTGTACATTATCAATATTTAATATTAATAATTTAATATTTGAAAATAATATTTTTAGATAATGTTAGATAGTTGATAGGGATCACCATTCGTCAACAATCACAATATTGAGCCCAGCTCGGGAGTCAGCTCGTCAATTTGTATATCGCGAAACTTCATGTGTTGTTTGGAGGACATGAAACAATAGAAGCTCAAATTTGAGCTCGCAACCCCGAGAACCTGCGATCCAAAATGTGGTTAAGTATGGAATGAAGAAGCAGTACATACTTTATAAAATCCCATGTCCATACCTTATAAAAGTACACATTTAATGAGTATAATTGTTTATTTCAATATTTTAAATCTAAAATTTAGTAATATCTAACGTATTTATCCTTTAGATTTCTTGAATTTAATTTTAATATTTTAAAATATAATCATAAACCTAATTATAATTTCATCTTAATTTACGTTTTATATATGATTCAATAATGGACTTAAAAATTAATATCTATATTTAATAAAAATACATGTTTAATGTAAATGATTATTTATTTTAATATTTTTAAATATAGAATTTAAAAGCACTTTGTTTTGTTTACTTCAATTTTTTGAAAATAAGAGATTTAACATATTTTAATAATTTTGTGTAATTAAATTGTACAATACTAATAGTTTAATATTTGGAAATAATGTTTTTAGATAATGTTAGATAGTTGATAGAGATCACCATCCCTCAACAATCACAATCTTGACCCTGCAATCCCGACAGTCTGCCTGTCAATTTGTATATCGCGAAACTCCGGGTGTTGTTTGTAGGACACAGAATAATAGAAACACAATTATGAGCTCGCCAACCTGGGAACCCATGATTAAAAAAAGTGGCGAAGTATGGAATGAGGAAGCCATGCATACTTTATAAAATCCCATGTCCATACTTTAGAAAAATACATATTTAATGTGTACAAATATTTATTTCAATATTTTAGATCTAAAGTTTAGTAATATTTAACGTACTTATCTTTTAGATTTTTTGACTTTTATTTTAATATTTTTAAATAAAATCATAAACCTAATTCTAATTTCATCTTAATTTATGTTTTGTATACGATTCAATAATGCACTTAAAAATTAATATCTATATTTTATAAAAATACATGTTTAATGTAAATGATTATTTATTTTAATATTTTTAAATATAGAATTTAAAAAAGCTTTGTTTTGTTTACTTCAATTTTTTTTAAATAAGAGATTTAACATCCTTTAATAATTTTATGTAATTAAATTGTACAATATCAATATTTAATATTAATAATTTAATATTTGGAAATAATATTTTTAGATAATGTTAGATAGTTGATAGGGATCACCATTTGTAAACAATTGAAATATTAAGCCTCCTAGCACGGGAGTTCGCTTGTCAATTTGTATATCGCGAAACTCTGAGTACTGTTTGGAGGACATAAAACAATAGAAGTGCAATTTTGAGCCTGCCAGCCTCCGAGTCAGTTTGTCAATTTGTATATCGTGAAACTCTTGGTGTTGTTTGTAGGACACAAAACAATATAAGTGCAATTTTGAGCCTGTTAGCCCGAGAACCCGCAATCCAAAATGTGGCTAAGTATGGAATGAAGAATCTGTACATGATTTATAAAATCTCATATTCATACTTTATAAAAGTACATATTTAATGTGTATAATTATTTATTTCAATATTTTAAATCTAAAATCTAGTATCCTTTAGATTTTTGGACTTTTATTTTAATATTTTTAAATATAATCATAAACCTAATTATAATTTCATCTTAATTTATGTTTAATATATGATTCAATAATGCACTTAAAAATTAATATCTGTATTTGATAAAAATACATGTTTATTGTAAATGATTATTTACTTTAGTATTTTTAAATATAACTTTTTTTACTTCATTTTTAAAAAAATAAGAGATTTAACATCCTTTAATAATTTTATTTAATTAAATTGTCCAATATCAATATTTAATATTTGGAAATAATGTTTTTAGATAATGTTAGATAGTTGATAGGGATCACCATTCGTCAACAATCGTAATCTTGAGCCCCCCAGCCCGAGAGTCTGTCTGTCAATTTGTATATCGCGGAACTTCGGGTGTTGTTTGGAGGACACAGAACAATAGAAGTTTAATTTTGAGCCCGCTAGCCCGAGAACCCTCAATCCAAAATGTGGCTAAGTATGGAATGAGGAAGTCGTACATACTTTATAAAATCCCATGTCCATACTTTATAAAAGTACATATTTAATGAGTATAATTATTTATTTCAATATTTTAAATATATAATTTAGTAATATCTAACGTACTTATCCTTTAGATTTATTGAGTTTTATTTTAATATTTTTAAATATAATTATAAACCTAATTACAATTTCATCTTAATTTATGTTTTCTATATGATTCAATAATGCATTTAAAAATTAATATCTATATTTTATAAAAATAAATGTTTAATGTAAATGATTAATTATTTTAATATTTTTAAATATAGAATTTAAAAAAGTTTTGTTTTGTTTGCTTCAATTTTTTTTAAATAATAGATTTAACATCCTTTAATAATTTTGTGTAATTAAATTGTAAAATATTGATAATTTAATATTTGGAAATAATGTTTTTAGATAATGATAGATAGTTGATAGGGATCACCATCTGTCAACAATCACAATCTTGAGCCTATGAGCCCGTAAGTCCGCCTGTCAATTTGTATATCGTGAAACTCTAGGTGTTGTTTGGAGGACACATAACAATAGAAGCACAATTTTGAGCCCGTCGATCCGGGAACCTGCGTCCAAAAAGTGGCTAAATATGGAATAAAGAAGTCGTACATACTTTATAATATCCCATGTCCATACTTTAGAAAAGTACATATTTAATGTGTATAATTATTTATTTCAATATTTTAGATTTAAAATCTAGTTATATCTAACGTACTTATCCTTTAGATTTCTTGACTTTTATTTTAATATTTTAAATATAATCATAAACCTAATTATAATTTCATCTTAAAAATACATGTTTAATGTAAATGATTATTTATTTTAATATTTTTAAATATAGAATTTAAAAAAGATTTGTTTTGCAATTTTTTTAAAACAAGAGATTTAACATCCTTTAATAATTTTATGTAATAAAATTGTACAATATTAATATTTAATATTAATACTTTAATATTTGGAAATAATGTTTAAATCCCTTCTAGCCCAAAAGATTTTGTATTTGGGATGAAAATTCCTTTTCATCGCTGCATAGGAGATGATCTTTCTTTATAAAAGAATAAAGGGTTCTATCATAATCCTGAATTGATATTTCAGATTCTTAATCAATAATGAATGGAGGTGATTTATCCATGATTCATTTCACTATTAATTGATAAATTGAATCATTTTATTTATACGACTTCTCTTTATAAAAAATAAGATAGGAAAAGTAACAATCTTCACCTTTATATTGAAAACTCTATGTCTATAAGGTAGTGGTTCGAAGACAGACGTAAAATAACTGGATTACTAAAACATTCGGTCGAAAGGGATAGTAAGGACGTCAATGAGATGGAGAGGAACAAGGATCTAAGTATTGATTACGTTAAAATTAATAGATCTTGTGTCAACGATGAACAACCTGTCGTAGCGTGGCATGGTGGGGAATGATAGAGGTGCGAAGCGAACATGCCGGTAAGATGTAAATTTCAGAGTGATAAGGTGGCATGACTCTATAATTGACCTCATTTAAGAAATCCATACAAAATATTTGAAAGGAGGGCTTGCCTTGCTTGCTTGGGTTGGGGGCTTCCACCCTTTAACTAGCAAATTGACCAGTCCAAGGCCACTTTCGCCATGGGGGAATGAACCAGCTAAAGTGCTAGATTAATGCATATAAATCTACCATTTGTATATTATAATAGTCTTTCCCTTCCTTCATGGGCTACACTTTTTCAATCGTGAAATTACCAGTTACTACTTATCCATCCTCAGAACCCGTCAAAAGAGGTTGTGCTTTCTAAAAACATGAACTGGTCCTTTCTTTCCTGTTGCGGGCTGTAGTGCTCCTCCCGAAGATGGGGGGGGGAAAGAAGTAAGACTCAATATTTATTATTCCTTTTACGGGTTCAAAGATTCAATCAAGTTAAAGATGGGTTATCACTAGGGGAACTATTCTGGTCAAGGAGGCAGGCGTTGTTATTGATCAAGACGCACCAAACCAAGTAGGCAAGCGTAATTGTTCAAGTACGTCCACTTTGAATACAACAATTCTTGTGACTTCAACCAGATAACCACAGTAACTATACCTCTCTTTCTCGGTCCACTTTAGCATACGAAACCTCTAGCGAGTGATCCTGACTAGGAATTAATAACTACCTTTCTCGGTCCACCTAAAACTACTACAACATTGGCAGTTGTCCTTCTGTGGTTGTTGTTGTGTAGTTGTTGTATCCGCTCCGTCGTTGTAATTGTTGTTGTAGTTTTATTCATATATGTTGTTGTAGTTATTCGTTGTAGCCGTGATGTTCTTCGTTGTTGGCGTGTTGTAGTAGTTTCTGTATTCGTCGTTGTAGCTGCCTAGTTTCCTCATTGTAGTTTCCATGTCGTATCTGTTAGTTGTTGTAGTTATTGTCGTAGCTACCATATTCATAGTTGTTGTCGTAGTTGTTTCCATTTGTAGTTGTTGCATCCACTGTAGTTTCCATTGTATTTTTTGTATCTGTTGTAGTTGTTGCTATAATTGTATTAATATTTAATATTAATAATTTAATATTAATAATTTAATATTTCGAAATAATGTTTTTAGATAATGTTAGATAGTTAATAAATATTCTATTTATTATTTGCAAAAAATATTCATTTTTTAAATATATTTAATTAGTAAAAATAACAATGGCATAGAATGGATTAAGAGAAACGACAATGTTGAAAAGTAAATAAAAAGAAAAGACTGATATAATTTGGTTGTGGCGATTTATTCTTTGGCTATGGCATTGTCACAAACAAATTTGAACTATTTAGTTTAAATGGTATTAAATTGATACATGTGAGCAAATAATATATATGTTATATTATAACATATGTATTATCTATAAGATGGGAATAATATTTACGAGTAAATTAACTTTTAATTTACTCTTGATTAACTCAACAAATTAATTATTAAATAAATGATAAATACATATATATATATATATATATATATATATATATATATATATATATATATATAGAATAAAATCAATCACTTACTTTTAGGCAGGGACTACACTACCATGCAACACTTGTTTTAAGATGATATTCAATAGTTTGTAAGCGGTATGTTATAAATTCAAAATCTTCAGCATGAGCTCCTTCCAATAAATAATTGAGATATGGGTTTCCAATTTCTCACACTAAATAATTGAATTGAGATATGGGTTTCCAATTCCTCACATGAGTCATTATCAATTTTCAAATAAAATTACAAGGCACCACGTAACTTGTTACATTTCTCGGCGGTGTGTTGGTAAACGTAAACGCACCAGCGTGTTCGTTTAACGATGCACCGAAGAAAATCATATAACTAGTGGGGCGTTGCATCAAAGTGCAGTTAACACATCGAGATGTTAAAGTACATAGCACATCGTCCTTATCATATATATTTTTACGCAATGCGTTGTTAAATGTATGCACCGGGGCTTTCGTGTTTACCAAACATACCGTCAAGAAATGTAACATTGTGTTGTGGTCCAACCAGTAATGTTTTTGGTGGCACCGTGCACGGTGCGATAGTAACAACTGGTACGTGTCGTAATAAGTTCCATACTCGAAATTTTGTTAAAGTTTATGTGACGTTGCGACTATGTTTTTTTTTGTCAATAAAAGAGGGACCTTATATTAAATCATACTTTTACATCTTTGCAATACTTGGCAGTCACCTATTCCGCCATAGGAGGGAAACTAGAACAGGTGGCTCCAAGCGGGAGTTTGTCTATCATGTTTGAAAAATATTTTACAAAAATTGAGCAGATAATTGCTAGTGTCTATAGGAACCCTATTCCATCTATCTAACCTAGGGATGGCCTCGTTCAGAGCCACCGTTACTGAGAGGATTGCACAACCAAAAAAGAGAGTGAAAACTATCTTATCACTATCTACTCTATATTTGTAATTGACAAAAAACTCGGACCCGGGGTGAACCACATCATTCCATTGGAGAACCTGGATGTCCATGAGTGGTGTAAGCCGGGGTGAATCTTTGCTTGCAAGTTGGACAACGGGTTTTTGTTGGAGCATCTGTGAATGCCTCAAGATGCATGCCCAGTCGTTGATTGATAATCCCTTGGCCATGCACTTGTTCATCCTGTCGCTGACAAATGTCGAAGAGGAGCTCAAGATGCTCCTCTACCAGATGATAGGCAGAGTGTGAGCTCTCTTCTCCCTTGTCCATGCCTTTGTCTTCCACTGCAATTGAATCCTTTCTTGCATCTGTCAATTGCCAACTTGGAGGGATTTCCTCCTCCATGATGCAACTCCCCTCCCCGTAGTAAGGCTCGCCCAACCTGAGAACTGGGGGGACGAGAAGGCTGGTGGAAGTGGGGAGGTGCACCTCTAAGAGTGGCGATGTCATGTTCATCGAGCTCGGGCCTGGATGCAAATATGGAGGTGGCGTCTCCTCTTTGACAGTGGTGAGGCTAGGGTGCGAAGGTAGAGGAGGCGCCTCTTACTTCATAGTGCGAACACGATAATGCAAAGGCGACAATGAAGAGTGCGTCGAGGAGGACGGGGTCTCCATTTTCAGAGTGTGAAAGGTTGTGTGAGTGCTCCTGGTGGTGCTGTGGGAAAGAATGAAATGATCTATTAGATCTTGTTGAGAGGCGGTGAGTCTGGTGGCCCGAGTGAGAGCGTTTGTTTTTCTGGCGCCCCGCCTAGGCTCCCACGCTTTCAGGGCATGATGGGAGGATAAGGGGGATGGAGGGGGTGGTGGGGGGACGCTAGTGGCGATTTGAGGCCAGGAGGATGCACAGGGTGCAAGCGATGAAGCCAGGAAGTTCGTGAGGGCCGAACAGCTCTGTGTGGTGAGCATGCCGAGTGAAAAACAAGAAGAAATGCATGTCGGGGCTGCCTTTAACTTTGTGAGGAGCTGAAGATGCCTCTCCCATCACCATTGAAGGCCGATGGGACTGCTTCAAATATTTGGTACTAGAATCCTGACTGGACCACTCATTCGAGAGCTTTGTCAGACGCACTGAATTAACTCTTCGCATGGTGTATGCCATGGGAAATTAATACAGTGGGGGTGACGGCCTGGGATAATAACTCCCCCGGCCAGTTCGATCCATCTGTCCCCCTCCTTGTTCCAAATGGCACCCCATCCAGGTGATGTTGCGACTATGTTAGTTACACACATCGATGCGTATAGTGAACGTATACGCACTGTGTTTTTTTTGCTAATTTTAAATAATTGTTTACCCGCGTGATCTGATATCTTTTCATCGTGACTTATAAAGAATTGCATTAAATGAGCATAAATTAAAGTGCACCATTAAAGAAGGGAAAGCTCAAAAATGAAGAGACATAAGCATCAGATATGAACAAAAAAACTTGATAACGAAGTTCGTCCTTGGTGGACTACATCTTCGGGTCCTTCTCTCAAATGGGTAGGCTCTTTCATTAACTCAACAAAAGAATTTGACAAAATACATAAGTATACCTCATTCTGAAATCAAGCTGCAGAAATAATGCTCAGATAAGAAAACAGACAACACCACTGAATTCGTGGCGTCAAATTACCCAAAAACGATTGTCTCCACACCCCGATCTGACTTTGACACTCCCAGGTCCAAGAAGAATTTTGTTTCGGTTTTCGTGCCCTCTGCAACCTGCAATAATGACTATACCTCACCTCAAAAAATGTGCCCGAAAGGACGTATGGTTTGCGCCTCCCTCTTCCTTGGCTGGGTGGATACACACTTTAAATAATAAACTGGGCAATATGAAACAAGTGGTATCGTCGACCTAGTGGTTAGGGTCGGATGTATTAAGGCGTAGGATCTGGTGGAGGTTCCAGGGTCAAGCCCCACAGATTATCGTTTTTGGTTTGTTATTGTTACATGGAATATATATTACATATCCGTTCCACTACATTTAGTGGTGTCTCTAGAAGGTTCTCCAACGAGATATAACTATGGCTATAGTTGGCGTGGTCTGTCAGATTTGGCAGACCCGCAAAATATTTTGTTTTCAAAATTCGTTCACGGGTTATCCTTGTGCATTTCCCACCTGCCACGTGGTAGCCCCTGATTGCCGCACGCTACCCCTACCAAGTCAACACTCCACATCAGTCGTACGGACTGTATTGACTGTCACGTGGCACGATTTGATTGGTCCATAGATCAATCCAAAAATCCAATAACCGGGTGACACATGGCATCCTTTGGTGCTGCTACGTCATCATGTTGACATCATGCTGCCACATGTCATTTCCCTGCTCCTTCCACGTGTGTTGTACTGACACTGACACTGACGTCATCTGTATGAATACTGATGTCAGCTATATAGATGCTGACTCATCCTATGTTGATTAGGCTAGGTTGACCAAACTTTGACCGCAAATATCTTTCAATCCGTAACTTTGTTTGACGAGTCGTTTGTGATGTTAGAAAGATTGTTACGCACTATTCATGATCATGCCTTTTTCACTGAGTTTTGGGAACTTTGATTTTTTTCCCTTTCTTTGTCTGCTAGAGACATTCTGAGTGTTCTGAGTTACCTCTGTGAGTTATGAGTTTTTCTAATCCTTCTCTGGATCATTTTTGGATCACTGCGTTAATATTTTAATTTGTTTTTTGGTTTAAGCGGTGCGTATAATAAAAATAACTCACATGGGTGTACATGTTGTAGTGTAGCACCTTGGTGCGGTGTTGTTTTCCAATGCATCACATAACACCGTAGAACATATTATGTTCGGTGCGTTAGTTTACACTGGCGTATTGGTGATGGTGCTCACAATATTATGGGTGCAACGTTGATGGTGTGTGATTATTGTTTTGGCGCACCGTTAATATAATTCTCTTATTTTTTGAAGGAAGTTGTTTTTTCTGTATTTATAGATAAATTTACAGTTCAATAGATTTTTTTTTATGTTTTATGTATGAGTGAGGCTGATGTATTTCATATGTTAATCATGTAAAGACATGAGTAGAGAGATAAAAAACAACAACAAAAGCATAGGGTGGACCTGAACAATGTTGTATAAGAATGGGACGTGAGGGAGAGGGAGAGGGATTTGTACCCTCGCCCTATTACTGCAACGACTCATGCTCTCTTGAGGGATGTAGGCCTCCTTAAGTACTATGAGGAGGTTACATCCCTTAAGGGGCACTCTGGGTTGTTGGTGCATCTGATCCGTCGATGGGATGTCTATCGACAGGATTTCCGTGTGGGTCCGGATCAGTGGTACCATCCCACTAAGGAGGATATTTACTTTATCACTGAGCTATCCAGGAGAGGGGAGGATTTTTCCCAGTTCCTAAATGTCCTAGTAAGTGTTGCCGTTGAGATTCATATCATGTACTCTCAACGATATATTGGGGTTGAAGTACTATCCCGGGCTGATTTTCAGGTGTCTAGTGGACAATTGAAAATCGTCTCTTTCGGTGCAGAGGAGGTTAGGTGCCTCTCACTCCTAGTGACTACCATAGCCCATTTTACCATTGGGGGACAATTCATTAGCTTCCCTATTTTGTATTATGTTTATTCATTGGTACATCGACCACGGTGTATTAGATGGTTTCCCATTTTTTTTGCGGCAATTTTTTATAGTGCTCGACAAATGCCGTGCTATGATATGTGGGAGGTCGAACTTGTCATTTTCCTAAGAGTTGTTTTTCTTATTTTTTGAGAGGTTTCTAGAGATGAGGCTGAATTTTTTTCGTAATCCTCCTAAGATGAGGACTCATGTGTGGGTGCACATGTGGGGGGAGATGATTCCCAAGAGGGGTTAGGCGAAGTTTCTGGCCATGATTGCATTAGATGCACTAGGGCTATTAGGCAGTGCAGAAGATCGCATGTTCTTCATGGTGTTGTATCCTTACGCGGGTTTGGATTGAAGAGGATGTATGAACATCCTCTTCACAACAGATGAGTCACCAGATGCTAGAGGTAATATTAATGTTTTTTTAAAAATTAATATAGCTTCATTTTGTTGTCTTACTTAATTAGAATAAAATTAATTCTAACACGTTCTTTAACTTGTTTTATTAAATTGTTTAATGAATTAACTGTGTAATTATTGGTCTGTACTATATATATTGTAGATATTGACACTTTCATTGGGGACGTGCCTCCTCCCCTAACAGATGATGATGAGGAGATGATGCCTGAGGCCGCGGCGAGTCAGGCTCCTTAGGTGTAGATAATCGACGACATGTGTCGTAGGCATGATACCAGATTCAAGTTGGATTTGGGCGACCGACTCTCTGCACTTTTGATTGAGGTGGGAGTCTGCATGCCACGATGTGAGACATCAGGGCAGATCCCACGCTCTTGGAGATTTGGAGGGAGATGCCATGTGATTTGATGCCTCTTATGTGTTATATTGTCGGAGGTGCCAGGATATTAACAACGATGAGTGCTCTCGATGATAGGCACAACTCTTCTTCCAGTACGACCCGTTCATCCAATATCCTATTGATTGATGAGGGAGGTCATCATCATCCTTCTCCACATCCTCCTTCACCTCACCTAGATCATGAGGAGGCAACACATATTCCTCATCCTCCTCTTTCACCTCACCTAAATGAGCATGCTAAACCTATTCCTCATCCTACTCTTTCACCTCACCTAGATGAACAAGAATGACCTATTCATCATCCATCATCTTCCACTACATACCCGACCTCCACTAATGTTGTAGATATGCAGATTATGCCATTAGCTATACTGGATATGTTGTAGCAGTTATTTGACTTGTCCATGATATATATATATATATATATATATGGTGTTTTTTTTTCTATTGATCATGTTGATGATGTACTTAATTTATATGTTGATGTTGATATGTATATTGTTAGGTCATGTTAGATTTGGATGTTAAATGTACTTGATAGATGTTTATGTTATAACATTGTTCATTAGACATGTATTTTTCATGTTGATCATGATGATATACTTAATTAATTTATATTTTGATGTTGATGTGTACATTTTTAGGTCATGTTAGATACATTTAATGTTAAATGTGCTTGATAGATGTGTATGTTAAATGATTCTTGTTAAATGTGTGTGATGATAATGTTAAAAAATGCTTGTCTTTTGTTAGATGTAATCACAATGATGATGCCCTGTTAAATTATTAGATATGTGTGTGTTGACGCTTGAATCCTTCTGGACCGAAATGACAACCTCACGAGGACATTAGTCCCCCTTCGTTTTTAGAGAGGTGGTACTCCTCTTGGACTAAAATATATATCTGTGATATCTTTGATTAGGAGAGTGCTAGGAAACAAACCCTAAATCTTTATGCTTGCGATTATGAAATAAAATGTGGGCCAAGGAGGCCACCTAGGGGAACGCCCACCTAGGGCGCACAAGTCAATCACCTAGGCGCAACACTTCTTCACCTTTTGATGATGAATTAAATAGATGTAAAATAAATGGTTCCCTTGGTATATAAGGTGAACCGGGACTAAAATAAAGCGTTCTTACCTTTTCTTCTGAAGCTATGTGTCTTGGTTGTTTTCTTTTCTGAGTTTGCATTTTACATTCACGACAATTCTATTTTTAGGGTTTTCTGAAGAATAACCAATGTGCCTTCATTCATGGTTACCTCCTGGTGACTCCGTTTTCCATGATTCCACCTCTAAGAGCAAGATGATCTCATTAGATAGCCACTCTCTCAGGGAGAAAATCATTTCGTTCGAGTTTTCTGAGGCAGAAGGGAGGGCACACCAATTGCGTTTTGCACCCTTGTTGGTTTCTTATTTGTGGGAATGAAGTGAGTGCGCCCTCTTCCATGGCTGCATTGGGCTTATCCCACTAATCCCCAGAGGTCACTCGAAGATCGCCAAAGCCTCTTGGCCACTCTCGGACCACCCTGGTCTTGATCCCCATTTGCTTGGTCACCCAAACTAATGGTGCGCCCCTGTTAAGATTTGCACCCCTGAGGAGAGTTTTTGGTCAGAAGCTGAGCTATGGCTTGCGTGGTCACCTTCTACTATAGATCACCTTCTTAGGCAGATCAATTGGTATCAGAGCCTCAAGATCCATGGAAAGGCTTCCGCTCTTGAAGATTGAGCCAAATGTTTTTGGGGGGTTTCATGAAATAATCTAGAGTTTGCCCATTCCAGGGTTTCCATTTTATGCAAGAAGCTCCACAGATCTCATAAGCCCCAAGGGAGACCACATCTCCATTTCCATAGAGAGGAGCTCCAAAAATATAAAACAATACAGATCTCTCCCTCTAGACCAGTTCAAGTTCTGTTGCCTCAGGGTTTTGAGTCCTCTGTTCTCAAAACATAGTCCTTTGTTCTCAAAACAGAGTCCTCTGTTCAACATTGCAACCTAGGGGCACCTTTTCTCTTCAGTTGGCCTCACAATTCCTCCATGAAAATATCCTTTAGTAGTTGACTCAGATTCCAACACATTAAATCCCGTCCAAGATCTTGCCTCCGTCCTCAATGAGCTGCTCAGAATGAAACAACAAAAAAATCCAAATCCATTCCGGTTGGACACTCGAATCCAACTACCCAAGTTTGCTGGGAAAACAAATGGTGAAATGGTGGATTCTTGGATCCGTAGCCTATCCACCTATTTCAATACATTTCCAGGCCTTACCAAGGAAAGAAAACTCTAGATTGTCGCCTTGCAATTAGAAGGATTGGCACAAACTTGGTGGGATACAGAGCAATAGAAGAACACATTTGTGATAGAGATTGGGGATGCTCCAGAATCCTCTACTTCACAACCCATCAAAACCTAGGCTCAACTTTCCGAAGCTTTGAGAAATTGCTTCTACCCACCTGGGTATGTGCAATCCTTATGGATCAAATGGAACCAACTTTGACAACTCCCTTCACAAGGAGTGTAACGCTACATAGACTTCTTCTGCAAGATGTGCCTATTACTTCATGTTCTAGATCCGGAAGAGGTACTCATATTAAAATTTCTGGTTGGTTTATTAATTCAATTCCGTTGAGAAGTAGAGCTGTTTGAAAATCCAACTTTAGATAAAAACGTTTCAAAGATCTTTGGCTATAGAAAGGAAAGTCGCTCCTAGAGGTCGTATTCCGTAGTCCCTCCCTTACACCAACTCCCCTGCCTCTCAAAAATCCATCTCCCATCCCTCATCCTTCTTTCCACCTCCTCGAACTCAAAACCCCACACCCAATACAACTACAAGGACACCCTGGTGCTCATTCCACAAAACTACTTCACACAATTCATCAGATTGTCGAATCCTCCAAAATATAAAAACCAACAAAACTCTACTCACTAAGCTCATTGTGCCTTCCCAAGTAGAAGATACCAAAGAATTTCCTCTGGACAATCCCATAGAAGTAGATCCCTCATTGATTCTAATGACCCAGGAAAATTCAAACGCATCCACCCAACCCCTCTTCACCCGTAACTGCCAAATCAAAAATGCCTTGTCTTTACTTATTATGGACAATGGAAGCCAGAAAAATTTGGTGTCTCAATATCTTGTCAACCTCCTTAATCTTGTCACCAGTCCACATCTGCAACCCTATCAATTCGGATGGGTCCAAAAGGATGGCCCTCGCCTCCTAGTTTCTAAGAATTATCTGGTCACTTTCGCCATAGGCCAATTCAAAGATATTGTCCTCTGTGATGTCTCCCCCTTGGATTGTGCGGATTTGCTTCTCGGTATCCCATACCAAACCCAAATAAATGATATCTATCTAGCCAAATCCCGCTAGTACAAAATTACCAAAGAAGGCCACACTTATATCTTAACTGCAACAAACTCCAAACCCCCTTCTACCAAAGAACAAATCCCACATTTACACTTAAACCAATGTGTCTCTCTCTGTTTGGTGCACCCAATAACACCAAACAATACAACACACATTGTTCTTGAAACTATGACTCCCCTCCTCCACGAGTTTCCAGAGGTATTTCAACATCCGGAAGGACTTCCCCCTTCCCGCCACATTGACCATTCCATTCATCTCGTCCCCGGATTTGCCTTACCTAACGCCCCTACTTACTGGTTGGCCCCAACAGAAACAGAGGAAATGGAAGGACAATTGACCGACCTCATCAACTCTGGCCACATCCAACCTTCATCTTCTCCCTAGGCTTCTGCCACCTTTGTCATCCCTAAATGAGATACCTCAGAAATGCGCCTTGTCACTGATTACCGATCCTTGAACAAATCCACAATAAAAAACCGTTACCCCCTTCATCAGATTGAGGAACTACTCGACACCCTCCAAGGAGGTAAGTGGTTTACTAAATTGGATTTGATAGCCTGCTACCATCAAGTTCGAATGAACCCATATGATGTTTGAAAAACAACGTTCAAGACCAAATTTGGTCTTTTTGAGTGGAAAGTCATGCCTTTCGGTCTCACCAACGCCCCAACCACTTTCATGAGGCTCATCAATTTCATCTTCAGAGCACATTTGGGTCGATTTGTGGTCATCTACTTAGATGACATTCTCATCTTCAGTCGGACATGGGACACTCACATGCAACATGTCCGACAAGTTCTCCAAATTCTCCAAGAACACAAGTTGCAAGTCAAAGAGAAGAAATCATATTTTGGTCAGACTTCGGTCCCCTATCTCACTTTTGTGGTCAACTCAGAGGGTATTCAACCAGATCCAGCCCACATACAAGCATTGAAACAATGGCCTCTACCTTCTTCAACTAAGGAGTTGAAAAGCCTTTTGGGTGGCATCAATTTATATCGTAAGTTCATTCCCTCTTTTTCAAATCTTGCTCGACCTTTGCATCAACTCTCAAACACTTCTTCTACATTCATTTGGACCAAAGAAGAAACTACTCACTTTTTTCAGCTCAAAGACACCCTCTGCTCATCCCCTATTTTACATCTTCCAGTCCTCTCCCAACCCTTTGAGATTGAGTCTGACGCCTCACAATATGTTATTGGTGTCGTACTTAAACAGGGAGGACACCCCATTGCTTACCACTCTAAAACCCTGTCAAAGGAAAAAAACAATTATAGTACCTATGACAAGGAATTTTATATTCTGGTGCAAGCACTCAAACAATGGAGGCATTATTTGTTGGGTAAAGAAACCATTCTGCATACCGACCACCACCCTTTGATTTTCATCAACTCTCAATCGAAGATTCAGGAAAAAAGGCACCTTAAATGGGCCTCCTGCATTCAACAATTTCACTTAGTCATCAGATACAAGAAAGGCACTTTTAATAAAATAGTTGATTTGCTAAGTCGACCTCCCACTCCAGTTCTTTCCATTCTTGAAGTACGTTGTGCTACTTATGACACATGGAAAGATCAATATGCTACTAACACTGACTTTCGAGAGATTTGGGAAGCTTTGCAAAGCCCCACAATGATCAATCAGACCCCCTTCCTAGACTACACTATTTAGGATGGGTGCCTATATAAGTTGAATTTGCTATGCGTTCCACACTCAGAAGACCACCTCTTGCTCATCAGGGAAGCACATGCTTTAGCCTATGGAGGCAACTTCGGGACCACAAATACCACCCAACATCTGCAACGCCATTTTCATTGGCCTTCCATGCAGCCTCAAGTTGAAAAATTTATCAGAGCTTGTGTCTTATGCTCACAATCGAATCCATCCAACCAGAAGCATGGGTTGTATCAACCACTGTCGCTTCCTTCTCGGCCTTGGGAGTCAATCTCAATGGAATTCCTAAGTGGAATTCCAACAACCCAAAAGAAACATGATGCAATCTAGGTATTGGTATGTCGCTTCAGCAAAATGACACTTTTTATCCCATGCACAAAGACTACTACAACAACGCAAACAACGAAACTCTATTTCCGCCATGTCTGGCCCCATTTTGGCCTCCCAAGTAGTATCATCTCAGACATAGATTCTCGCTTCCTTGGTACATTTTGGAAGACCACGTGGGCGCTATTGGGGTGCCACCTCAAGTTTTCTACTGCATTCCATTCTCAAATGTATGGCCAAACAAAGGTTGTCAACAGATTTTTGGTGCATGCTCTTCGAACTCACTTTGGGCACAACAAATAATGGGACAATTGCTTACACATTCTCCAACAAGGCAACACATTCTTCTACAGGATTTTCACCTTTTGAAGTCTGCTTGGGCTTCCAACCAACATCTCCAAACGAACTCCCACTCACTTGGGCTCCTCAAGGTACCTTCCATCAACAACAAGAACAATTGTCAGCTCAATGATTTCTCCAACAAATTGCACAATGCCACAGTGCAGTCACATCAACACTCAAAGCAACCCAAGATCATGGCAAGCAGCGCCATGACAAACAAAGAACCTTCACGGCCTTTCAACTAGGGGATCAAGTCTGGTTACACTTGGATAAGAAGCGCTTCAAAGGCCACCATCACAAGCTTCTTCCAATCAGATATGGTCCGTATACAATACTCGACAAGATTGGAGAAAATGCATATAGGTTGGATCTACCACCACAACTGGGAATCCACAATGTCATTAAAGTAAATCACTTAAAGTTTTTTGAGCCTTCCCTCTTGGGAGAACCAGTCACCATCACTCATCTAGTGGACAACATTCCCGATTTCCAACTCCCATTGGCCAAAGACACTATACTGGACACTCGAAGTTGCTCTACAAGACATCAGACTTACACTTCATATCTGGTAGCCCGCCAAGGCCAAACTCCAGCTCAGGCAAAATGGATCACAACTGATGTATTTCACAACAAGTTTTCACATCTTCTAATGGAATCGGGGACGCTTCCAGATCTAAACAGGGAGGAATTGGGCCAAGGAGGCCACCTAGGGGAATGCCCACCTAGGGTGCACAAGTCAATCACCTAGGCGCAACACTTATTCACCTTTTGATGATGAATTAAATATATGTAAAATAAATGGTTCCCTTAGTATATAAGGTGAACCAGGACTAAAATAAAACATTCTTACCTTTTCTTATGAAGCTATGTGTCTTGGTTGTTTTCTTTTCTGAGTTTTCATTTTACATTCATGGTAATTTCGTTTTTAGGGTTTTCTGAAGAATAACCAGTGCGCCTTCATTCATGGCTGCCTCTTGGTGACTCTGTTTTCCATGCTTCCACCTCTAAGAGCAAGCTTATCTCATTATCTAGCCACTCTCTCAGGGAGCAAATCATTTCCTTCGAGTTTTCTGAGGCACAAGGGAGGGCGCATCAACTGGGGTTTGCGCCCTTGTTGGTTTCTTCTTTGTGGGAATGAAGTGAGTGAACCATCTTCCATGGCTGCACTGGGCTTCTCCCACTAATCCCCAGAGGTCATTATGAGATCGCCAAAACCTCTTGGCCACTCACGGGTCGCTCCCGTCTAGATCCCCATTTTCTTGGTCACCCAAACTAATGGTGCGCCCCTGTTCAGATTTGCACCCCTGAGGAGAGTTTTTGGTCATAATCCGAGCTATGGCTTGCGTGGTCACCTTCTCCTGTAGATCACCTTCTTGGGCATATCAAAATGGCTTTTCAATAAATTGAGTACAATTTTTATGTGAAACAAAAGAAAATATTGAAGGAGGGATTCAACATCAGAATCAAATTGTGATCAACATCACCCACAATCTTCTTAAAAATATATAAATACATTGATATATTCTTCATAGGAGAGAATGATATGATCATCTCAAAGAATTTTAACAGAGTACTGCAGTCAATATCAAAAGAGAATTTGATAGGTCAACCTCAAATACTTTATATTATGAAAACAAGTTTACAAAGCACAGTCGAGATCAACCCCGAAAAAATTATTTGTGGAGTTTTATTTATGAAATATGTTCTTTATTACAAAAGATTTGAAAACCATATAAGTGGTTGCAAATACTCCATGATCATATAAGAAAATATCTTAGAAGAATATAAGAAGAATATTCAAGAACTCAGCCTTGTGCCCAACTCTGAGATTCCAACATAAAACTATGAGAAGTGGTGTAGAAGAGTATATATATATATATAATGAAGAAGATGTAGATTTATTTCTTTTTATCAGAAGCTTGATTGTGTATCCATGGCTGTACCTTCTTCTTCCTCTGATCTTCTGCCCTGCCCCTTTGACAATACTGATTCTTGGACTTCTTGATGAAGCCTCTCTTCTCTTTTTAAGAAGAGATTTTCTAACTACCTGAGCATTTAGGGTTTTCTTCCTCTTTTGAAATTCCCATACAAGTTTCTTCTTGAAACATTCCCTTTAATTAATTCATCATGAATGAATTCACATCATTAATACAAGTACATTGAAAGTGGATCCCTCTCCCCTTTTAATAAAAGTTTTTAATTAAACTTTTATTTTTTAAAACTTTAATTAATTCTCCACTAAAAGAGGATGATAGTAATTTAATTTTATGGAAGTGAAAGCCAAATTTTTATCCATGTAAACCACTTCTGATATTCTCTGAATCTTCTTATCTTTCCAATTATATAAAATTTTCCCAAAGTCATCTCTTAGATCTCAAGATATGAGTTCATGAAATTGGGTTGTTACGTAGGCCCATTAAAAATGTAGTTGACTGATATTTTAATTCACGAGAAAAATTTATCAACTTTAAATACTTGAAATATATACCACCATATTCTACGCTAAAATACCTTTCCAATTATATAAAGTTTGTGCGATTCCAACACCTGGAGCTCAAGTTATGGCATTTGTAAGATCAACATTCAACTACCGTCGATCAAAATTGATGGGAAAATGTGAGCCCTTGGATGAATTTCGTGCTTCCCTTCATAAAATTCGACTTTTTGGTTTGAAAGTCTATCCACATGCATTGGGATATTAGATTCTTTAAGATATATAAAACTAAGTGTTTGATATTCTTAACAAGAAACACAAGAACATAAGGAACTATGTAGCTTGGAGCATTTCGACCCTTGGAAAATTACTGAATATAATAATAATTTTGTATGCCCAATCAACCACCAATCTGCCTAGTAAAAAATGATGAGTCACCCAACCAAATTTTTCCACATTTCATCACTTTTTGTATGCTTCCACGTGTCTTCATTAATTAGTTGCCATGTGACACCATAGGTAGGTTAGGAAGTCACCCGCGGTAATACATAGTAAGAAATGAGTGTGAAACATTTTAAGTGTAATACATAGTAAGAAATGAGTGTGAAACATTTTAAGTGTAGGTGAAGTGGAGAGGAGAGGTAAATAGTAGTAAAAAGAAGTTGTAAAATATTCTAAGTCTTGAGAATCTGTCGGACATAATCATATAACATGAAATAAACATCACCAACCCTCACCAACCCGCGAACCAGTGAACCTGCGGTAACTCATATATTTGGCTAAATGTTGGAAAAGTTACATAGTAAAGAGTAGTAAAAAGAGTTGGATGAATTATGAAGGTGGTGAAATTCAAAGTGCATTGTGAGGGTATGGGAGATAGAACATACTCTTAAGAAATATCACCAACCCGCAAACCCGTGGTAAGCTATAGTAAATAAAACTAAGTCTGGAAAGTATATAATGGGTCACATGAAATATGGAAAGAAATATGGAAAATATGAAAAATTAAAAGAAATATATGGGAAATAAAGGAATTACGTGAAATTTAGGAAATGAAAAAGGGAAAAGGAAAGAAATGGAAAAAAGTGATAAAGAAATATGGAAAGAAAAATAAAAGGAAATGGGAAAATAAAGGAAAAGGTAAATGAATGTGAATGTGTAAAGGAATAAAGGAAAATTGTTAAGTGTGGAAAATGGTAAGGGGAATATGAAAGTAATGAGACAATGGGAAAAAATACTAAGTATAGAATGGGAGAATGAATAGGGGTGAAGGGAAATGAGATGAGAGAACATGTGACTTAAAACATTTTTCATATTTCTTCTTGTAACACCTCCATTAGACTTCTGGACATAAGTATGCGTATCTTGGACATGGAGACTCTGATTTTGATTCCACGAAATGCATGAAGCTGATACCGAGGGCTATGCAATGAATGTATAATAGTTCAAAAAATTTCATCTTCCAATACCCATTTTTTTTTTAATTATTCCAGGATCCAGAATATATAGGTGACCAAATTTCGGTTAACAATGTGCTAGCTAATTAATGACGTTTATATGTGCTAGAGGTATATATAATTAGATGATGTTAGCTAATGCATATAAATGTGTATTTTATATGTTGTTTATGTTTTTTCTAAGATGGTTATCATAATCATGTTTATTTTTATAAATTACAAAGTTTAATTATAAAATTGAAATTATAATTGCATAGATAGTTCATTTTTTTTTAAGTAAAAAGGGAGGATCCTGTTATATTAAAGTTGCAGGTTTACACAATCGTTTGCAGCATCAACTGTCCCACCTAAAAAAGGAAACCGAGACAGCTAGCCATTCCATGCCACTTGTTTTCAAACCAAAATAGTCACGCTGTCATCCGCCCTGACTGAAGGAAACCAGGACGCATGGCCGCCATTAGTTTAAGTTTGTTCCCTAATTTACTACTGGCAACATAACTATAGTCTAACTGAGCTAAACCTCTGGTTTGAAACAAAAGAGAATTTCTAACTATGATCATTGACAAATCCTTTTACCTGGTGTACTCGTCGTCTTTGTCGTTCTTTCCCATTCCGACTGGAATCACGTAGGCTTGAGTGCACGTAGGGCATTGTCGTCTTGGAGACATGCTGGAGTAAGATGCATACATCATGTCCATGCGTTGACTGATTCGAATGGCCCTGTGGATTTGGTCTTCCACCATGCTGCGTGTTTCAAAAATCAATTTCAGATGCTCCAGGTGGAGGAATGGAGGTTGGTCCTGTGCGTTGCACTCCTTGTCTTCAATTGAACTGCCACCTTACTGTACTTGCAGCCTGTCTTGCTGTGCCGCTTCCCCTGGAAGTTCGCTACTTCTTGAATTTTCCTTTTCGTCGGTGTTTCCCTATAATTCTTCCTCAACATAGCAGGTTGTGTACACCTCTGCTGGGTCATATTCCTGACGATTGTGTGTCATTCCTGGAGCATGAGGCCTGGTAGTGTTCGCGAAATAGGTGTGGTCATCCCAATTATCCGGGATAGTAAAGAGGAGATGTTCTGGAGGCACCTCGATGGGTTTGTCCAGAACAAACTCCTCCACATACGCTATGGGAGGCGTTTTGGTTCTCCCCAGGCTTCTTGGTTCTGCAAGTGTATGCCAACGCCAATGCTTTCTTGAACTTCTTCTGCCGCTTCCTTCGAGAGTTAGTTGCATACCACGTCGTGCCTCTACGAGGCTGGCCCCTTGCTCTCGACATGTGGAGAAGCAGGGCTATAACCGGAATGACGACTGGATGAGTTTTCCTACTCCAACGTTCCGAAGGTTCAGCCTTCGACCTTTCAATTTCCAAATGCAGCTCATATCCCTCCGGGCGACTGATAAGGACGAAGGTGACTGTGACAACCTTGGCCATTGAGGCTAATTCCTTAGTGCGCCGATATGCCGTCCTCTTCACTCCCGTGAGAGGCTTCGTCCGCTAGTGTAGGCTGCTCAGGCTCACTCCCATCTTAATGGTGAGGAGATGGGAGCCGATGGCCATTAATTATGGCTCTACCCAGCTCGGTTCCACGTGTCCTTCCTCCTCGACGTGGCACCCCATCCGGGGGATAGTTCATTATACGTATTCATTCTAACTATATTTTTTTTCAAAAAACAAATTACATAGGAATAAATATTATTTTCCATTGTAATAATTACTCTTTTTGAATAAACTCTTCTACACTAAAAATTGTCATTATAAAAAAATTATGATCTCCAATGATAAGCATTCTATTGGATTTAAAATTTTATGGATGTAAATCTTCCTATTGTTATTTTTGTCATTATTTCGTAAATTGATTGCTATCAAATTTTAAAATATTACTTCATTAATTGTGGTTTTACTCAACATTGGGGGCATAATTTTACAAGTATTTTAAAAAACAATGATAAAAGTATGTAAACTAACAACCACTACTTTAGTTAAGAACCAAATTATCACAAAATCATGTTATAAATTTAATTTTTTAATTATAAACCACATATTTTGTTAATCTTTATTTTAAATTTACAAAATAAATGAACATAAACTAGGTTTTCGAATCATCATATTAACATATCCTAAAAAATGTTGTACTATTAAACATGAGTATCAACCATATCATTACATCTAATTATATCAACATAAAAAGTAGAATTTCACATCCCATTAAAAGTTCAACTAGACAATTAACATTTTTCAAGATTTCACAATTGGAAATACTTAAAGAAGATGAAACATTTTTAAATATATGCAACGAAATATAAATATATTCAAATAACAAACTTTCCATGCAATCACAAATAATTTGAAAGACAAACACATTATGCATCAAATTGAATGTTAACCAACTAAAATTATTCGAATATTTGTTATAATTAACTTAACATTTCCTCTGTCAGAAGATGAATAAAAAACAATATAATTAGAAAAATAAAGAATATAACAAAAATATACAACAACAATATTAAAGATGAAATAAAACATGTATATATCACTCTCTGTTGTCATTGCCCTCATTATTTTCCTCACTTGGCATGATAACACAATTGTTCTCAAAAATATGTTTTGATCTAGGGTTGTGTCTTAATACAAACCACCAATCCCTATCCAACACATATGGGTAAAAAAACATTTGGTTGCAGTGTTTTGGGAAAACATAAGGCTCATTAGCTTCATCCCACATCTTTTTAGAGTTGATACATATCATCCCACTATCACGATCTTCATTTACATTATTTCGATCAAAGGTGTCCCACCACTTGCACCTAAAAATAACACATTGGAAAGAAGAGAAGTCCACTCGAATGATCTCTTGTATCTTTCCGACATAACCCAACTTCCCCTGTACGATGTTTTGATCACGGTCGCTAGCACGTCTAGATTGGTCGAACTTGACTTCAAATCCACATTCTTGTGTCATGTGTTCATCATCGACATCCTCTGTGCGAAAATAATGTCCATATTCCCACATAGATGGGAACAAATGCACCTATAAAAAAATGAACAAATCGCAGTGTCAATATGTGTCTAATAACCCGACCATTAAAATATAAAATAATATAGATGTACTTACAATTCAAATGTGCATTATGAAGTTTAAAATTATGTACACAAAAATATTATTATCGAGTTGTTGCAACCAATCCCTATGTTTAGTGCATCCTCTTATTCACATGGCTAACGACCAGATGCACCATATTTATCTTTGAATTGGTTAACAACCCAACTATTGGGGCATATCATTGGCATATTTTCTTTTAAATGATCAAGATAAGGCATGCTTCTACCATTCAACTGTCTGAATTTTTTCCTGTCACTTTCCCATTTCCTCCTCTTTTATTCGTACAATGTAACCCACGACTGTGTTGCCTCCAATTTGTAAAGAATGAATTTATTGATGGCATTAATTTCTGAATTTGTTGATGTATTCATGAAATCAAACCAACATATAGTACATATGAGATCATGAAAATATACATTTTGAAGTTCAGTGTGAATAGTTACTGTGTAGGAATTTGACAAAAGATAAGTTACTTACTATTTATCAAGCGCCTTTTTCCATTTGTTTGGAGAAGCTCCCCTTCTATTTTGTCTTCATCCCTTTCGTCGTCCAAAATCAATGCACCTTATTTGTTGTCGATCTGCTTGATGTACTCATTGGAATAATAGAACGACCCATAAGATATGTACCCCTCTTCCATAGACCCCTCGAGTTTTTCCCTTTGACGAGCAAATCCTTTCAATTTCTTCATGTACCTCTCTAAAAAAAACATCAAGTGATAGGAGACCACCCCGACTAATTCAACCTCATCTACTAGGTGAATTAGAAGATGAACTTGCAAATCCATGAAGCTCGGCGGTAGTTCCTTCTCAAACATACAAACAATCTTACCTATTTCTTGATGCCATCGTGGAATTCTAGCCATATGAATCTCATTTGATGTGATCCAACATAAAATGCAGATAATTTAGATATGTCACGCCTTAGGTCATGGGGGAAATCATGGATCACACACCCACGCACGAGCAGAGGATAATGACACTACAAAGTAAACACATAAAAAATTACTTCTATTTTATCCCATGACATAAAAATAAAAATTAAGAATACTAAAATCATATTTTTGACACATGTTATATCTTTAGAAGGTTCAAATGGTAATGTGATTTCAACCCCCAAAAATGGTATTGACGCACAATGAAGTAACGTCGTAGGGAAGCCCATATAAAGAAGGCACCTTCACACCCAATATAACTTCCTTTGCCAAATAAATATATTATTTCTTCAAAATCCATGGGACATCACCTTCTTTGAAAGACCAAGAGGGACCGACCTCTCCTCTACTTTCCTGTCTTGGCCAATATTTTTATTTTATTTTTTGAAGAAATAAGATTTCTCCTCACAACCAAGGTGCCACTTTCTTTCTATGATATGTGCCTCCATAAATAATATGGAACATTTTTAAATATATGCATGAGATCTAGTAAGTGGACAATATTAAGATGCTCTCAATAGGAGAGCTCATAAAATATAGATTTCCTTTTCATCCCAATGGGAAATTTTTCAACATAGTTGTCGAAGAATTCTGGATAATCGAACATAGGCTCCCCATTTGAATCGAACATTTTTAGCTACAAGACCTAGGCTCCCCATTTGAATAGTTTTTAGCTACAAGACCTACAAAATTATTGTATACATAACACGTTAGCGTTTAAGAATATAATGTCAATCGTAGTGAATAAAACATGCAACTAAATATTATTACATATATAAACAAATCAATAAACATGTTAATTACGAGAGAAAACTCCTAATCCTGGATAATCATGTGTGGTGTAAGCACATACGCCATACAACGTAAAACTCCTCTCTATTGCAATGGGTCTTGATACATCGTATACATGTATCCCTTCCCATAATTCCTTCAATTCATATACCAATGGTTGTAGATAGACATCCATATTATTCACTTGTTTTCTACCAGGGACTGTAAGAGCCAACATAAGATGTTCATTCTTCACGAACAACCATGCTTGGGGACAAGGGACAACCTTGCTTGACTCCAATATTGTAGATAATCTCATTTGACTAGCCCTCAATGTTCTTAAACTTGGAAATAACGTTTTCATACAACCTTATTGCAATAACCCTCAACTCGAAAAACACTTTTATCTCTTCCAACCTATCCGAAAGGTTTTTCCTAGGAATTATGTAAAAATATTTTCTAAAGTCAACAAAACAACAAAAAATATTGGTTTAAGTATTGCATAACTCTTTTGCAATGATCCTAAAGGTAACAAGATGGTCCACAGTTGAATGATATCTCCTAAACCCGACCTGACTTTTAGTGCTTTTACCGTGACTTTCTAGACAAAGGCTAATCTTCTTTTCCAAAATAATTCCATAAAACTTGGCTAAAATCGGGCTAATCATAATGGACATATAATCAGAGGGAATGTTTCTATCCCTATTTTTAAAAACAAGAATAATGAGGCTTTGAGTCCAGGGTTTAGGGAAGACTTGTTTGATTGCTAAATTGAAGAGCTTGTGTATGTGAAGGATGAGGATAGACTCTCTGATTTAAAAAAAATTAGCTTGGTAACATTCAATGTCCTTAGCTTTCCAATTTGTAAATCGAGTGCCCAAGATATGCAATATAAGCAACATAAAATTGTGATTTTGTGCACATTTATGTCGTTGAATATCGACGAAAAAGACCAAAACTTAGAATAGTTATAAAATAAAATAAATATATATCTCTAACTTCTATTTTGTAATAAAATAAAATAAAAATATATGTAATATCCATTTTGAAATAAAACTATATATATATATATATATATATATATATATATATATATATATATATATATATATTTTATTTATTTTTTGAAATTTTAATTTATTTTGAAATAAAATAAAATAAACATATCTTTAACTTTCATTATAAAATAAAATAAAATAAATATATTTCTAACTTAACTTCCATTATGTAATAAAATAAAATAAATAAATAAATAAACAAATTTTCTATATAATTTTTCTAATAATGCTATCAGTTCCCACTTTCTATAGCATTATTAGAGAAATTATATATAATATAATTTCTCTAATAATGTTCGTCCCTCCCACCCTCTATAGCATTATATATATAATTTCTCTAATAATGCCCCCCGTCCCACCCTCTATAAACTTTCATTAATCACAAGGTGGGTAACTTATGTAATCACCAACAAAGGACATGGAGGGAAAGACTTTTTGCAGTTACCCTCTACATAAAGGAAGCCAATCGAATTGAATATATGCTACAATGCTACAGAGCGGAAAGACGATTTCAAGCAATCCCAGGGGTTAAAAGGAAGCCAATCGAATTGAATATATGCTACAGGGCGGAAAGACGATTTCAAGCAATCCCATGGGTTATGGCCACTATGTAATAGAATAAAATAAATAAATAAATAAATTTCCAACTTTCATTAAAACAATTGAAGAATACAATAAATAAAATAAATAAATCTTCGACTTCACTAACACACTTTAAAACATTTGAGTTTGAGTTTGTATAAGTATTTGAGTTTGTTTATCAAAATCTAAAACATTGATTATAATACAATAAAATAAATATATCTTTAACTACAACTATTTTGAATTGACCTGAAATTTTGGTATATTGAAATTTAAATAAAATAAGTATATCTTTAACTTCAATTGTTTTGAACTGACTTGAAATTTTGGTATATTTAATATTGAAATTTAAATAAAATAGATATCTTTTACTTCGATTGTTTTAAATTGACTTGAAATTTTGGTATATTTAATATTGAAATTTAAATAAAATAAATATGTCTTCAATGGTTTTCAACTAATTAAGAATTTTGATATAATTTTGAGTTGGTTTATTAAAATTTATAACATTAAATATAATAAAATAATATAAATATATCTTTAATTTTAATTCTATAAAATTGAATTATTTATTATTACTAATTATTTTAAATTTTGATATAATTAATTAAGTTAATTTATCAAAATTTAAATTAATACTTAAAATTTATAAAAATTAATTTTTTTTTATTACAATACAATAAAATGAATTTATTTTAAATTAGTACTTCTTAATTTTTGTTTTTTCATTTACGTAATTATGTGTTTTTAACTCTATTTTTGTTCTTTCATTTTATTTGTATGTTTTTAAATATTTAGTCATCTACTGAAATTCCATTAGTGTGATTGATTGATTTTGTTAGATTGATTTTGAGAATTATATGTTTTTTGTTATTTCATTTAAGTATTTAAGTATTTGCAAAAGTTATAATATAATTTATAATATAATAAAATAAATATATTTCTAATTTGAAGTTTTAATTTTTATTTTGGAATAAAATGTTTTAGTTTAATTATTTTATCTTTTGGTTATTTTAGGAAAATATTCTCTGTTTAATTTTGCCTAAAATCTAGTCAGAAATGGTTTAAGTGGTTAATTATGTATGATGATGATGATGATTAACGTCTATTGAAACCGAAATGATCTACGAGACCTTAACATGGTAAGGGATTCTTTGCAATTCTTTAGAATTTTGTTTTTGTGCTAAAAAATCATTAGAGATCACCATAGTTTTGTTGAGAGAGAATGTTAGGAAGGTTAACACCGTAACAAATATTTAGAAATCGAGATGTAATCTAGTTATATGCTAGACAATCTAAGAGAAAGTGTTTTTCATCTTCAACCTTCTTAGTGTCACAAAGGTGACATATTCTTTCATCCCTTGGTATTTTAGGAATTCACCAACACCCACTTTCACTATGGAGATGGTGAGAATTTGTTCTTATCTTAACATTTCTTATTTTTTTCTTTACACTTGTCAAAACATAGAGATAATTTTGCTCTTCTAGATTAGGGTGATTACATCATTGTAATATCTTAATTGTTTTTTTCCTCCAACTCTTTATCACATAACATTTTCTCCTTAAATTTTGATTTAATGATATTTTTAACAGTATCCTTATTCTTCAAAATGGTGTCTTCCATGATTCCCCAATGGCTTAGCCAAAACTAGGCGTTTTATTCCATCCTCGCTTGAGTCGAAGGTGGAAGGTGGTTACGACTCGATTTTGAAGCAATTTTATGAAGTCTCTTGTCTTCCATGTTGTTTAACTTGTTCTTATAAATTAGGTATCTAGTCATATCTATGCTCTCAATGAGGGAAAGGATTGCCTCTAAGAGGAGGATGGGATAGGGCATATTTCCTTTAATTTTGATATTATAGGTTATACAATTCTTTTGGATTTGCTCTATGTTTCTCCAAGATTCACGAGAGATCCTGCATCTTGAGACTTTGCATCCATATAGAATAAAAAGAATAACAAGAGTCTCAAAGAGGAGTTTATTCTTAACCCATATCTAAAGATCGACTGATTTACAATTGTTTTCAAGTCCATAAAAAACTTTCCATCCCCCAATAAGATTCTAAGTTGCTTTCCAAGATTGTGGGGACTCCTCGCCATAAGAATGATATCATCAACATAAAGAAGAAGTTTGATGGCTATACTAGTGATCTTCTAACTTGTCAATGTATATGCCAAAAAGGGTAGGTGACAAGGGACAACCTTGCTTGACTCCAATATTGTAGTTAATCTCTTTTGACCAACCCTCAGTGTTCTTAAACTTGACAATAATTTTCTCATACAACCTTATTGCAGTATCCCTCAACTTGAAAGGAACTTTTATCTCTTCCAACCTACCCCAAAGGTTTTTCCTAGGAACAGTGTCAAAATATTTTATAACGTCAACAAAACAACAAAAAAGATTGGTTTTAGTATTGCATAACTCCTTTGAAATGATCCTAAAGGTAACAAGATGGTCCACAGTTGAATGATATCTCCTAAACCCGTCCTAGCTTTTAGCATTACCGTGACTTTCTAGACAAAGGCCAATCTTCTTTTCCAAAATAATTCCATAAAGCTTGGCTAAAATCCGGCTAATTATAATGGTCATATAATTAGAGGGAATGTTTCTATCCCTATCTTTATAAACAAGAACAATGAGGCTTTGCCTCCAGGGAGGGAAGCCTTGCTTGATTGTTAAATTGAAGAGCTTGTGTATTAAAAATTTAAGCTTGGTAGCCTTCAATGTCCTTAGCTTTCCCATTTGTAAGTCGAGTGCCCAAGAGGATTTTCAACACATTGAATCCATTTTTTCATTCATAAATGCAATTTAAACAACATAAAATTGTGATTTAGTGCAGATTTATGTCATTGGATTCCGACTAAAAAGATGAAAACTTAGAATAGTTAGAAAATAAAATAAATATATATCTCTAACCTTCATTTTGGAATAAAATACAATAAATATATCTCCAATTTCTATATATATATGAATTAAAATTTTAATTTTGAAATAAAATAAAATAAATATTTTTTTAACTTTCATTATAGAATAAAATAAAATAAATATATTTTTGATTTTGATTTTGGAATAAAAAAAAAAGAAAAAAACATGTCCAACTTCCATTGTGGATATTTAAATTATTTATTATTTTACATGGATTTAAAATTTTGATATAATTATTTAAATTAAAATAAAATAAAAAATAAAAAAATTAAATCAATAATTTTTTTTTGTCCAATTTACATTGTGGATATTTAAATTATTTATTATTTTATATGGATTTGAAATTTTGATATAATTATTTAAATTAAAATAAAATAAAAAATAAATAATTATGATATAAAATAAAATAAATAAATATATCTCCAACTTTCATTGGAATACTTGATAATAAAATAAAATAAATAAATCTTCTATTTCCATTAGCACACTTGAATTATTTATTGGTTTCAAGTGACTTGAAGTTTTGGTATAATTATTTGAGTTGGTTTATCAAAATATATAATATTGATTATAATAAAATAAAATAAATATATCTTTAAGTAACTTGAAATTTTGGTATAATTATTTGAGTTTCATTAGCACGCTAGAATTATTTATTGGTTTGAAGTCATTTGAAATTTTGGTATAATTATTTGAGTTGGTTTATCAAAATATATAACATTGATTATAATAAAATAAAATAAATATATCTTTGAAATGACTTGAAATTTTGGTATAATTATTTGAATTGGTTTATCAAAATATATAACATTGATTATAATAAAATAAAATAAATATGTCTTTAACTATACTTAAATTAATTTGAAATTTTAGTATATCTAGATTTAAATAAAACAAGGTTATGTAATAGCATCTATCTAAATAGTTTGTAAATATAGATACTACCATATAAGTTAAATTCATACTTACAATTTTATTGGGCATAAATTAAGTTAAGAAACAAGCACATATAATTGAAAAAAACAAATTATAAATTCAAGTTAAGGAGCAAGCACATATAAGTGAAAAACCACATTATAAATTCATATATGCCCAATTTTAATGCTTAAGTTAGTTTAAGAGAAAAACTATATAATTGCCCAATTTTACTACATAAGTTAAGTTTGGGGGCAAACATATATAATTGAGAAAGATACACTATAATAATTTAGCATTCCATTGCTAAATAACTAAATAAGTGTTATATGTTTTATTTTATTTGATTCTACATTAAGTTATGTATTTACAATTTTTTCACAAATTATATCTTGTCTAATAATCTGAACACCTAAGAAATAAACAACCAAGAAATACCTTGAAATGTATATTAAATAACTAAATAAGTGTTATATGTTTTATTTTATTGGATTCTACATTAAATTCTATATTTACAATTTTTTCACAAATTATAAGGTTTAATAAATTGAACACCCAAGAAATACCTTGAAATGTATAATACATGTGTAAGCTAAAAAAAATAAACAATCGAAAATGTAACAACTTTATTGGAAATTTTTTCACAAATTATACTTTGCTTAATAAATTGAATACTTGACTCAGGTTCCTTTTCATTTGGAAGAAAAAAACATAAACACCCTAGAAATACGTTGAAATGTATAATACATGTAACAATTGTGTTGAAAGTTGGAACCATTCATTAATGATGGTAGGTGAATTGGATTCTACATTAAGTTCCATATGTACAATTTTTTCACGAATTATATTTTGTTTAATAAATTAAACATCCAAAAAATAAATATCCAAGAAATATCTTGAAATGCATAATATAGGTGGAAGCTAAAATAATAAACAATCCAAAATGTAACAACTTTGTTGAAATTTTTTTCACAAATTATATTTTGCCTAATTAATTGAACACCGAACGCACATTCCTTTCATTTGAAAGAAAATAAAATAAAATTGTCTAATAAATTGAACAACCAAGAAATACCTTGAAAAAATACATGTGGAAGCTAAAAAACAATCTAGAATATAACAACTTTGTTGGAATTTTTTTCACAAATTATACTTTCTAATATAACAACGTTCCTTTATATTTAGAAGAAAAAAACATAAACACGTTCTTTTCATTTGGAAGAAAAAAACATAAACACCTTAAAAATAAGTTGAAATGTATAATACATATAACAATTGTGTTGGAAGTTAGAACCATTCATTAATGATGGTAGGTGAATTGGATTTTACATTAAATTCCATATGTACAATTTTTCACAAATTATATTTTGTCTAATAAATTAAACAGCCAAGAAATAAACATCCAAGAAAAATCTTAAAATACATAATACATGTGAAAGCTAAAAAAAAATAAACAATCTAAAATGTGATAACTTTGTTGGAAATTTTTTCACAAATTATACTTTGCCTAATGAATTGAACGCGGAACGCACATTCCTTTAAAAAAAATAAACAATCTAAAATGTGATAACTTTGTTGGAAATTTTTTCACAAATTATACTTTGCCTAATGAATTGAACGCGGAACGCACATTCCTTTTCATTTCATTTGGAAGAAAAAATAAATAAACAGTTGAAATGTATAATACATGTAACAATTGTGTTGGAAGTTGGAACCATTAATGACTATAGGTGACATTGATTAGAAATTTGTTAGAAGTTGGAACCATTAATGACTATAGGTGACATTGATTAGAAATTTGTTAGAAGTTGGAACCATTAATGACTATAGATGACATTGATTAGAAATTTCTAATTAATTGTTGCTTCATGTTTTCTTTCACCACTGCAAAATAATTAAATGCAAAGGAAGCTATAGCCTTGGTTATGGTGTTGTGAGCTTCTTGGGATGCTATTTTCTACCTTCTTTCAATTATGTATTTTCTTCCCTCTTTAAATCCAATTCTGTACTTTCTGCATGGGTGCCAATTGGAAGTGACTGTAAAAGGATTTGAAAGATAGATTATAGAATCATAGATGCTTTCAATATTACAATTTTAATATAAACACATGTTGTATGCATGCATTCAGAGTTATAATACAAACACAACATGTGTGTGCATGCATGTATTGATTATCTCTGTTGCATTTTCACACAATATTTACAGGTAACAAGTATATTTACAATATTGTATTTTCAATATGATATATATTACACTGCAATGCAATATGATATATATATTTGATTGGTAAGAAGTCTACACAGGTATACATATTCTAGCCTCTTCTGGATTTGAACTTGTGACTTTTTAAGAGGAAACACATATTCTTAACTATTAGACCCACAATACATTGATCATCTCTGTTATATTTTCACACAATATTTACAAATAACAAATATATTTAAGTATTGCATTTTCACACAAAATTTACAGGTAACAAGCATATTTAACTAGAATTCCAACCCAACATGTTTGTTTAAACATTGTAAAACAAAGACGTTAATCTATGTATCTGATAACCCAATCTGCAATCCACCATCACAGTAAATGTGGATCTCATTTGCCACAATAATGTAGCAGACTGCACTTGTCTGCCTTGATCATTGCTTATATATCATAGCATAATATCTGTTGAAAATATGGAGGAATCGAAAGAAAAATCAGGTAAATCGGTGTAAGTGAAAGACAGTGAAGGAAATAAAAGTTTGCAGGGCGGGTGATGACAATTTCCAGGTTTTTAAAACCATGGTTGATATTATGGAGAAGGAAACTATCCAGTTTGTGCTGGATGAACAACAGGATGGAAATGCCCAGCACTTGCATTATACACATACTTCATCATATATGAATATAATAAACACATTGTTATCCAATATATGAATATAATAAACACATTGTTATCCACTTTGAGTTAAATCGATTCACTTATCTAAATCTTTAAAGTGAACCACTTTTTTAATAAATTCTGAAAACAAAAGAAAAACATTATTTTTTGAAGTTTTAATTTGAAATAATTTTTAATAAATTTGAAAATTTAATGAACACAAAATTATATTTAAATTGTAAATATAATTAATTTATTATCAATAAAACCCTAATTCAACATGAAAGATAATTAGTCCTATTTTCTAGAGTTGGGCAGAGTTATGTGGTGAGGTTGATCAGCCTTGAACATTGTGAAAACTATCATGGTGGCACTTGGTCTTGGAGGTTTGTAGGCAACCAGCTCCCGCAAGGACAAGTCTAATATTGCAACGCAAAGAAATAAACATTCATTATGGTTAACATTTCTGAGTGTATTCCATCGATCGATTCAGGGTCAAAGAAAGAAACATGAGACTTTGATAGCTTGATCTTGTTCGTGGCTAATCAAATACATACCTGACCTGTACAACTTACCGTTAAAATGTTCTTATAAAATGATTTAATGGATTTATATGTATAATATTTAGAGATTTGATCAGAGTTGAGGAGGATTATAGCATACCATTGCAAATAGTCACCATCGGGATCAGAGTTCCATAATTTCCATTCCTTGCAGTCTACCTAGGAAGAAGAACCAATAACCAAGCATAAATGGAAGCCCTTGTAATGGGCATCAATGAAGCTTTAAAACAAGGTTTGAAGAAATGTTTTACAGAGGGGACTCCAAAGTGGTTACAATTCATCTCAATGGAAAAACTCATCAATCTTCATGGGGAATGTCTAGTCAGTCCTCTTGGATCAAGCAAGCTAGTTTTTGTTTTGACAAGTTTGAACACGTCAGGACATGTTCCACTAACGAAAAACCAGACCAGGGTCTCCAACAAGTTAACAACATCATTAGTATTTTATTCCAGTAAGCCTATGCAGCCGATGGGGGGATGAAACTAATTTTTTTTTATCTATGGATATATTTTTCAACCAAAAGGAGAGAAATAAAGAACAAATGAAAAGTACATGCAGGGATTTACGAGATAAGAATGGGGCTTCAATAACTGGGAACGAAATTATGGAAAAAAAATATGATACTTTTGAACCAATTTCCATAGCTGAAAACGGTTAAAGAGTATTATTGTAAGTCTGCCTTACCTTGGTTACACTGGGTAGAAGGCCCCTCGACGTTGCCAGATGAGAATTGATCCTTTGACGACGCCTTCTTTCATCCTCACTATGGTTTTTTGATGCTTCAAGGGGTTTCTCTTTAAAAGTCATCTTTGAAGCATTCACAAGCTCCCCTCTCACATTATCCAACACCGAAGAACCGCCCCCATTTTGAGCAAGTTGATTCTGCTCACAATGCCTAACTCCATTGGTGTTCAAATATGAAACGATCGTTTGCAAGTGGCTTCCATAAGATGAGAAGGGGAAAACACCGGTTTGGAAATCAGGAAGATGAGTAAGCGAAGTTGGATCAGAATATCCACTTGGAAATGTTTGCTGGTGAAATCCACGCTTGGCTAGGATTTTGCGTAGGGAATAATTGCCAGTAAACATTTCCATTGTAGGAAGTGCAATTTAACTGCAAGCAATAACCACGGGTCAATCACTATGAGATTAATCCCAGTAGATAGTCTGCCTAAAAAATTGGGGCATAAAATCTCCCGAGGGAGAGAATTCAAAGGGAAACCTTTGCCACTGTCGTCGTCACTAGAAGTAGTTGTTTTCTTCTAGCTCACCACACACGGGGAAAAAGGATAACTGGAGCATGAAAATTCTCGAGGGAGGGAGGGAAGGAATTCGAAGGGAAATCTTTGCCACTATCTTCGACATTAGAGTTAGTTTTCAATATCAAGGTCATACAATGGAATAAGTGTAAGGAAGAATCCAAAAAGATATCATCTTCTAGTTTAACTTTTAGGTATAGGGACGTAAAATGAGCAAGTCAGCTACTTAGAGTATCTATGCTCGCATTCGTTTGTGTTATAGGAAAATCGAAATTTGCTATAACAGAAATTGGGTACTCCTATAACAAGTTTGCTATAACAGAAATTGGCGAAATTGTTATTAGCATCATTAAGTACTACTTAATATAGAACAATGAACCTGGTCAAATATTCCATGTATAAGAGTATGATTACAACATAGAAGAAATTGGAATTTTGTGTCCTCCCTAATTTTAATAGAAAATGGTAGGGGTAAGCTAGGGAGTGAGGTTGGATGTTGTAATTATGAAAGCAACAAAGAACATAAGCATGCCTCTTATTTTTTTTCATAGACATAGACAAAGAACATAAGCATGCCTCTTATTTTTTTCATAGTGATACATAGGCATTGTCCTTCATTTGTTTATAGTGTTTGAAGGAGAATGCTCGTTCTATTCGCATTCCTTCTATGTGAAGGCCAATCCTTGAGATTCAGTTTTTTCGTTGTCAATGGTCGACCTTGTTATGGTCATTCCCTGAGATTTATGTACAGTCAATGCCCAAACCATCTTAGGAGGATTCATTTCTTGTTACTCCATTGTATGGATGGAATTGGTACATGCTTTGGTTGGGTTTGGTCCCATGGAGGGCCAATGTATTCATCGAATTCCACAAAAACATATGTTGGAAAATTTGGAGGGTTGCACCATTGACTAATCTTGCATAGACACATAAATTGCAAGCATAACTTGTTGGTCTACACAACAATACATTTTTTTCTAGTTGGTCATCATCATGTTGGTGTGTTTCTGAACCACTTATTAATTCCGTGGCACTTTGCACGATAGACATATTCAAAAATTGGAGCATGAACTTGTTGTGGTTGTTGACAAGAATGTTTGTTGCAAATAGGTGGATTGAAGTGTCAAAATGTGTGTTGCAAATAGGTGGATTGAAGTGTCAAAATGTTTGTTGCAAATAGGTGGATTGAAGTGTCTAATATTTGATGTTCTTCGATGGACAACAATACAAAACAAATAAAAGTAAGCATGTGTAAAAAAGAAATTTTTTTACACAATACTTTGCAATAATTCCTAATCTTCTATAATAATTAATAATATAAACATATTCAAATACAAAAACTTAAAAAATAAACATCCTCATAATCATTATTTTCAAAATAAATTTATATTATATAAAAATATATAGGTAATAATTAAATAAAATAAGATAAATATATTAAATACATAAAATTTGTATGAAATTTTCAAATCCATACTATGAAGATGAGTGTTGGTGTTTTTTTTAGCACTAGAGTGAGCAAAAACAATTCCCTTTAGTTGCCTTGTTAGGCCAACAAAACAATACAGAAATGAATTAGTTGATTAGTGGATCAACCAAAGAGAAAACAAGAAAAGAAATAACAAAGAAATAAAAACTAAATTAAGCATGTTTAAACTCAAATGGATGCATGAAAGAGACACAATATGTAGCTACCAATATGACTGATCTTTGAATTGATAACACCTGGGAGAAGTATGAGAACTTACTTCCTCCTTGGGGGGGACTTGAATCCCCCAAATACAAAACTCTCTTCTTCTAACAATGTAAATACAATGGTGAAGATTTGATTGTCAAACTTCTTGTTGATGTTTGGATATGTTAAAACCGAAACAACGACCTCACGAGGATATGAATCCCCCTGCGTTTTAATAGAGGTGGTACTCCTCTTTGGATAAAAGATATATCTTGAATATATTGGATTAGGGAAAATGCTAAGAAACAAACGCAAGATCTTTATTCCTTTGATTTGTGTCTGGAATGGTTCTTGATAATCAATTAAAAATAGAAATATTGAAGGGAGGCTTCAATATTAGAATATATTTGTGCTCAACATCATATATATGTAAATGTGTTGAACCTACACATAAAATATCTAGCTAGCAAATGACATACACAGTTTGCAGAGAAAATATGAGAAAAGAGAAAGAATGGAAGAATTCTCATTAACCAAATGAATGAATGTTAATTTGCACATGATATAATCTGTATAAATCAACTAATGGGCACTGTAGGAGAAGACAATGTGCCATAGTGGTGGTCTAGAGTGATATGGGCACACACCGACATTTATAGGAGTAAACTGCCACGTAGTCTAGTATCTCAGGCAGTTACAAGAGTTAATTGCCACCTAGTCTAAGTTAACTAGTCTCTCAATCTTCAGTTAACTGACTAAAATAGAGTGAAGTGAGGAGGAGATTAGGGAATCATGAGTAATGCACTAGTTTGGTGAAAATTCCAAGGACAATGTACATTAGCTGGTGATGATCCCAATGTTGCATGGCGATGATCCCAATGTGGCATCTAGACTCCACTCAACTGATCAAATTGAAGTGTGAACTAAAGAGAATATTCTCCCTAGAATATAGGAGACTAAATGATGACTAGTAAACATATGGAAAACATTAGGAAAAATAATTCCTAGGTGTGTGTGAAGTATCTCCAACACCCCCCCTGAACATCACTATGGTGAAAATAAAGAATGGCTCCCGGCAAGGAGGCCATGTTAGGTACCCAAATACAAAAGATGCACTAAAATAAATGAGGAAAGTGGGCAAACCTCATGGGAAACCCCCCCCCCCCTCAAAGTACAATGTATGTAAGAAAAAGACTCGATAGTTGCGAGGAAACTGTGTCCTTCACTCCAAGACGACTGCGCAAAGAATGAAACTTATGCTCAGTGAAGGTCTTGGTGAAGATGTCCGCAATCTGTTCTACTGAAGGACAGAGCTACAGGTCAATGATCCCCTCGTGTACTAAGTCCCAGATGTAGTGCATGTAGATCTCGATGTGCTTCGTCCACTACATATGAACTGGATTTCTACAGAACTTCAGAGTACTCTGGTTGTCACACCAAATGACAATCAATTGATGAAACTGGATGCCCAATTCAGTGAGAAAATGTTGTAGCCACATAGGCTGAATGGTTATGTTAAATCCCCCTCTGTACTCTACCTCGACTGAAGATAGAAAAATAACATCCTACGTCTTGTTCTACCAACAGATAGGCCCAGAACCAAGACTGACTGAGTAACCAAATGTGGACTTGCGATCAATGCTATCGCCAACCCAATCCGAATCAGTGAACCCGATGAGGTCCAAAAACCTGTGCATTGTAGATTGGTTATGTATTGAGCCTTTCATAGGATACCAATACACCAAGAAGATAGACCTACATATAAAAAGTAAACATCATGACTAGCATATAAAAGGGTAGATCAACAAAAATGACAGAGTATCCATAACAATAGAAACTAGAAACTACACAGGAACTTTTGAACTAGGATTCACCTACAACAAACAACCTCATGAATAAACATGGTATGTTAGGATTATTGGAGGGTAAAGTTGGGAAAGGACATTCTCTTTATAGAGTAGTGGCTACATTTTGGTGCATTAATCAATGTAGCTCGAAAGTTTCTTGACTTTTGCTCTAGGATTCACCTGCAACAAATAGCCTCATCAATAAACATGGTATGTTAGGATTAGTGTAGGGAAAAGTTGGGAAATGATATTCTCTTTATAGATTAGTGGCTAATTTTTGGTGCATTAATCAATGTAGCATGGAAGTTTCTTTAAAAGGACTTTTATGGCACGCGATGATCTCAAATAATTGCTTCTCGATATCTACATTTGCATCAAGTGGTGTTACAAACA
>ML783720.1:129474-155884 GCA_009831015.1 Picea engelmannii
AATGTTCAAAGGAAAAATAAATGTAACACGAATTGAAAAAATGGCAATACATTATTGAATTCAATATTTCGTTAACAAGTTCTCCTAAAAAAATCAATCAAGTTGTTCTAGTAAAAGATCTAAGAGAAAGGTATTTAGTAAGTCTCACAGAGAGTACCATACCTCCATTGTGAAAAGTATAAAAACAATGAATCTCACACAGAGTACCATACCTCCATTGTGAAAAGTATAAAAACAATGAAATTGTAAAATATAAAGTATAAACTAAAAGCATTGTTGTCTATGGCTTATGAATTCACTATGATTAAGTTTGAATAGAAAATGTTTTAAATCCATGATACTTAATTCTAGTAGTTAAAAATGAAAAACAAAAGAGACCTAATACAAATTATGAATTAATTAATAATGAATTAATAAAAGAATAAAAACATAAATCTTAATAATATGATAAAATAATAAAAAAGGTAACATTAATTAATATCATTCATTAAAAATTATAATAAAATAACTTTTTTAAAATATAATAAAAATAAATAAAAAGAATAATTAATAACTAACTAAAGTGAACTTATAAATAATAAGTAATAAAGAGTGTGATAGGAAGAATTATATAGTGTTAGTAAAGATTAACTTAATTAATAACAAAACTAAGAAAGACCAAAAAAGAAATAATAAAAATCATAATAAAATAACTTTTTTTAAATATAGTAAAAATAAATAGAAAGAATAATTAATAACTAACTAAAATGAACTTATAAATAGTAAGTAATAAAGAGTCTGATAAGAAGAGTTATATAATGTTAGTAAAGATTAACTTAATTAATAACAAAATTAAGAAAGACAAAAAAGAAATAATAAGTAATAAAGATATATAAAAAGTTATATAGTATTAGTAAAGATTAACTTAATTAATAACAAAATCAAGAAAGACAAAAAATAATAGAGATCTAAATAAATGATCAAGAAAATCATTATAAGGAAAAAAGATAACAAAACAAATAATAAATGATAAAAAAAATCATTATAAGGAAAGAAGATAACAAAACAAATAACAATAAAAAGAAGGAAATAAAAGAACTTGCAATGGGTCAGAAGAACAACAACGGCAACAACAAACACAAATGAAAACACTCACATACGAGGGCACATACTTAAAACTTACATGGGGTTATTTTAATGGTTGTGAATGTTGGGAAGCCATGTCCTACTCAACTTGAGGCCATCACCCTAAGACAATTACTAGATTTTTCAATTTTGATAGCCTCTCTAATGTTTCTTTTTGAGTAGGGTCTCATTTTCTTGGAATGATTTTCCAACTTTGATGAACATACTCAATTATGAATAATGTTTTTTTCATGTTTTTTGATTTGATTATAACCTAGATAGAACTTCCGGTCTTTGAAACATAGGTATGTCCACATGAATTGGGATGCAATAAACCCCTTTGTGTCGCCAACAGTCTATAAAATCCTTTATGGATTTGACGAGATTACAAATAATGCTACGAGTGAACATTTTCTTGATTTGATTTCTCCTTAAGATACTAGCTAGTTTTCCAATGGTCCTTGAATATAAGGGACCATTACTTTTGATTAATTACTTCGCTATGATCATGTACTCTCAAAATTAAGGTAACTTTTGGAAATAATTATTCGCTTGTCAATCTTTATACCCCATACCTTTGAATACCTTCACCAAGCGTTTTTTTTTCTTTCTCCAATTGCTTATCATTAAATATTCTTAAGGCACATGTCACAACACTGTTAACAAAAACAAGCTTATAGGAGTTGACATAGAGGTATTTCTCTATGTAGGTTTTCTTATGATATGTTTGATAAAGAACCATTGACTTTTTTTTAGAGATGAGTATGTTTAGGAACATAGTATATTGGTTGTTTTGTAATTCCATTGAAACAATATATTGGAATAGTTATAGGATAGAAACACTATATATATCATTTAAAAAACAAAAAAATTGAAATATTATTTAGAATTTTATAGATATTGATATTAAAAGATCAACATTATAAAAACTCACTCCTAAAATAGTTTAGTTATAGGATAAAAAGGCTATATATCATTTAAAAAAACAAAATAAATTGAAATATTATTTAAAATAGTTTAGTTATAAGATAGAAAGACTATATATCTTTAAAAAAAACCAAAACAAATTGAAATATTATTTAGAATCTTATAGATATTGATATAGATTTTTTCAAATTTGTCTTGGAGCAAGTACTTTGAAAAAAATCATGATAGGAGGGTTGATAATGGTTGTTGGAGATGAAGCATGAATAAAAAACTTTTTTGAACACTTTTCTAGTAAATATGAAATATGCAAAGCATCTCTATGTATTTTCAATGAGATCTGCATGTCTTACAAATAAAAAACTGAAATAGATGGAAAGCTAGTTTATTGATGAAATATGAAATGTTTTTGTTAATGTATATTTTTGGGGAAAAACATAATATTTCTCTATTTTTGTTTTTCAATTTTAATTTCTTTTTTCTTAGAAATCAATAGATCAATTCATTAAATATTTTAAAGTGAGGAAATGAGCTTGAAAATAAAAAAAAATTCCAACACAAAGTACTAAAATGAAACACAACTAAGAAAATATGTAACTATCAAAACACAGAGTGCACAAAATGAAAAATAAATTGCCAAAATCAAGCTAAAGAAAATTGTTTTCTTATACATGCATTTAATAATACCAACACAAAATCCATAAAATAAAATACATGCCAAAAATACAAAGAATGCATCCCAATGGAATATGGAGTCCCTAAGTTTTTAAACCATAGTACGAAGCCTTATATAAAGAACTTCTCTATCTTAATGAAGTTATTCATGTCTGAACAAACAATTACAATTAATACAAAATCAGTTTATTGCAATTTGTACCTACTCTCACTATGCATTTCCAAGAATAAAAACTTTTAATTTATTACATTTTGTACCTACTCTCACTACTTTGAATTTCCAAGAATAAAGACTTTTAATTTACTGCATTTTGTACCTACTCTCCCTACTTTGAATTTCCAAGAATAAAGACTTTTAATTGTAGGGTAGTACATGATGACATGTCCACTTTTAACGTGTCAAATTTCAATAAACCAACATATGATACCAGACGTTATCTTACCTGACCACATTCTGATTTATGATCATTTGGTTTTCTTATTCCCTCTCTTAAATTTTAAGTTTCAAATAATAAGAAGTCGGTGTTCACAAAAGAATAAAAGAAAGGATGATACCTTCAAAATACAATGTTTTATTTCGCACATTGAAATCTCTACATTTTTATTCTGTACATCTACTTACAATTTTAAGTTGAAAATTATCTCACATTTTGTCGTTTGTTAGTAGACTAGCACAGTTGCTAACTTGTGGTTGAGAATGTTGAAAGGTATCTATTGAGAACGCGTGCCTCCAATATAAAATATTTGTGGTAATCAGTTTGTGGTAATATGAAACATTTGGCTGCATTAGGTTGATAAATGGAACGCTTGGGCATCAGACGATCGGTCAAAAGCAGAAAGTGGGCATTTATTTAGATGCCAAGGTTTAATCCTACTTAATCATTTAAACGTGACAATTGCATATTTTTACAGTGATTTTTTAATGTGATTAGGTAAATGTTAAAAAGTAAACATGTTTAAGGTTAAATAAAGTTAAAAGATCATTAATTGTGCCCATTATCAATAAATGTATGCCTTTCAATGTAAATATTCACATACATACATGTAGATGATTCGTTTAAAAACTTTAAGTAATGAAAGCAATATTCCCTTAACTTGAGAAAGAGACCCTGGGCACAATATAGAGAGACACATAATGGCAATTTTTTGCACTGGCACGTAAATAATGCAGCAACCCATTTAGAAAGTAGTTTTTCAAATTTGAATACAATGTTGTGTACCATTAAGATAATAGATTTTTCAAAAAAATCTAAATAGACAACTTTAAGTAAATTACGATTTTAATTACGCTGAAAAGCGTACATCTATTGACAATGGGTAGATTTAATAGGGGTTTAGTGCTTAATAAGTTTTCTATGAACATGATTAAATATGGCTGGAATATTCTTAGTAGTCACACAAAATAAATGGTTGTGATTTCAATCATTAACTTCCTAGCTATTATAAAGACATCCGTTTATGTGTTTACTTTTTTACATTTACCCAATCATATTTAAAAATTACTTTGATAGCTAATTGCCACGTAAGTGATTAACAAAAATTAAAATATTAACACCAGATAAGTGAAGCTCAACCGTTTATTTGTTAATGAATAATAAAATTTAATAAATTCGACCTTCTCCAACTACTGTATTAGCGACTTCTAGTTCTAATACATATATATGTATATTGTCATTCAATGCTATTTTTTTTTATGTAAAATTATTTTTTTATTGCCAAAATCAAATGTGGAAATGGACTTTGACATTCCAATGATCAATATTGTAAATAACTTCAAAGCCCATAATGGAGGATTTGAAAAATGCTCATTCTGGAAGGAGAAGGGCTCCTGCATTTCATATAAATATAACCAGAGAAACATAAGGACAAATCATTCCCTCTAACCCCTACTTCATAAAATTTGTGTGAATAGGAGTTGGAAGCCGGATTCACACCAAATGGAGAGAGCGAAATCAACTTTGTGCCAATAGAGATTAGCAAAAATGAATGTCGGCTATTTTCAAAATGAGCATGTATACAGTGATTATATATATATAGACCTAAATCATAAGCCATGAATTAATCCGAAGCTTGTTATATCATCTGCCATCCCCTCTCTCTCTCTTTGTAGACTTCTTGAGCAGAGAATTAATCCCAACCTTTCATTGATTCAAGGTCATTCAAAATGGAGTGCTCAACGTGGTGGTCTCAATTGCCCGACGATCTCAAGGAGAATGCGTTGGCATGGTTGCCAGCAGAAAGTTTATGTAGATATCGCTGCTTGTGTAAAGAATGGAATGCCCTCATTTCATCCACAAAATTCATAACTAAGGATTGGGTTGCTGCTCCTCCCAACAACAAACCATGGCTCGTTTTGTGCGATCGTTGGAGGCTATTGTGGGTTATTGCTTCTTCACAAACACCTGGAAACGATTCTCCCTTGCCTTCTTAAGGGAAAAATATGACTTCTCCGATATATGGATCCATGGATCGGCCGCAGGCCTTGTATTGGCGTCCACCTGGGTTCACGGTCCTATAAGGACGCATTCTCTCTCCAATCCTCTTACAGGGACGTCGTTAGAACTTCCCAGAATCAACGATAGAACTGTATTTCAGGCCATGACCATCGTGGCAGGGGAGCGCCAGGGCCACAATGGAGAGACATATAAAGTGATAGCAGTGGCAGAATCGGGGAATGCACAGAGAGTAGAAATCTATGATTCGTGTTTGCAGTCGTGGAGTACGGCGGGACAACTACCACAGAATATGAGGATATTGCATACGACGTTGGACAAGGTGAGGATTGTAATTTCTGAGGATTTCTTGTACTGTAAAGGTTGGCAAAGGGAAGTACGGGAAAGCGAAGTACGTTTTAGGTACTGTATCATAGCTTTCAGCGTCCAAAACGGGACATCCATTTTCATGCCGTTGCCGTTAGAGGATGTGCCTGACCGCAACAGGCGCGATGTCCTGTTCAGTTGTGGGTCACGAGTGCTTCTAGGTACATGCATACGTTACAGGGGCGTTGAAGATATCATTATATCCGAATTACAGAAGCCCACATTGACTTCAAACTTCTTAGAGGGCAGAGAGATTGCAAGGATACCACCATCTATTCTGGAAGATTTTGATATAAAGGAAGACATGGTTTTTGGAAGTTTAATGTTTGATTTTGAAGCAACGAGGGATTTAGTGTGCATCACAGATGGGCGTGCTAATGAGGTGCTTGTTTATAATTTAAGTGAAAATACATGGAGATGGCTTCAAAGACGTCCAATGGATAAACAATGGCTTTATTTTCCATATGCTTTTGCCTTTGAACCTAGATATGAAAGTTGAATAAATTATTTATTTTCTTGTTTTTTAGTAAATAAAAGAGCACTAAAAATATATTGACATAATTAGTGTTAATATAAAAACATGATTTTGCCACCTTCCTTGTCATAGTAGGGAAAACATGACAGGGGGCCTTCAAAACATGTCTAAGACTATAACTGAAAACGGCTCTGACAAAAAAGATCAAAGTGTTCTATTGTGCAGTGGTCATGGTCGACTATCTTACAAAGCATGATAGAGAATTTTATTTCTCTATGGAAATTATGGAAGCAAAAAGAAACCATAAAACTTGGGAAACAGTTTGGACTCGCCTGTCCTTGAGCGCTGTAGGCTAGGACAGAGAATTGTCCACAGGTTGGACATCTTTTGCTAGCTGGAGTAACCGTCATCGTGCCCATCAAGAGGTCCAAGCGTTGTCTCAAGAAGTTCTAGATATGGGCTTGTTCATCCATTTTTTGTCGCAGCTCAAAGACGAGATGAATGTGCTCCTCTGCAAATCGAAGTGGGGTCGACGGAGGCGGTTCCTCCATCATATCTACGTCCATTTCTTTCGCTACGTCCACTGCCTCAGCTGCGTCCTCTGTGTCCGCTATATCCACTATGTCATTTGCGTCCACTATGACCATTACATTCAAGGGAGTATCTTGCCAACATGGGGGAATCTCTACCTCCACCATGCAAGAACCAATGCCAAAGAAGTGGTCTGGAGAGTAGGCTCTTGGATGGTCAATTTCAGGGTTGCGGCTGAGAGGAGGGGCAAAATTCGCGGGAGGGGGCATTTCTTCCATGGAAGGGCCACTACCAAGGTCAATTGTGGGAATTGGGGTGGGGGGTTGGTTTTTCTTGAGACAACTGGCGATGATGAGGGCGAGATGGGTGGGGGGGAGACGATTGCATCTAGTCTAGGCACTGTAATATAATGGGCCTCGCCTGGATTTTCCTCACTCCCTGGGCATCTTGCTAGCTTGGAAGAACTGAACCAGAGAAGGCGAGGATGGACGTAAAGCAGAAAGGTTGTGGAGGATCCAGAGAAAGCCAAGGAGAAGACGAGCTAAATGTCAGGAAGGAATGAGAGAATGATCCGTCCTCCCGACTTCCATAAGACCTTGTGAATTAACATGAGCAAGATCCATTAGAGTCGAAGTGACTGCAAGCGTGGTGAAGGTACACTCAACATAGTTCACGCATGGTTCTCTTGAATTACCTACAGACACCACTTTCATTCCATTTTGTCACCCCCATCGGAGGTTCCTTGTTATTATTATGAGTTCAATATTTTTAATATATTATTGATTCATATTGTTTTTTCATATTATTGATATTTATTATTCCTTCTAGTAAAATTTAGTGTGAAGGTTACAATTTACTACCATGTTAAAAGTTCTTTATCATTTTAGAGATTAAAATAGTTATTTGATTTTGTAATTATTTTTAAGTTTTAATAATATTTAATTTTAAAATGAAACAATTTAGCAAATTAATAAATTTAGAAGATATCGTTGCTGTAAAAATATAATATCAAATGATCTATATCACCTTATTAAGAGGTTGATATTCCTAATTAAATTATCATGGTCCCTGGAATTTATATGTAGAATTTAAATAGTTAAATTAGTTATTCAATTGTATAATTATTTTAGTTTTACTTGTACTTCCCGTAAATTAAAATATTAAAATCCATCTTTTAGCACCACAAATTAGCACCACTTGTATTATATGATGCTAAAATGGTTGAATATTTCTTTTTTCTATTTTGATATTAATTTTTCTATTAACACTACTTGTTATTTTTTTATTTTTATATATCACATTGCTATTGACAAGTAAATTTAGTTGGATGCATTTTATAAAATTTCATAAAATTATGTTTTAAACAATTTCAATAATTTAAAATATATATATATTTCATAAAATTAATTTTTAAATAATTTTAATCATTTAAAAAAATATATATTATTTTTCTTTGCCACATTACCATGTAAAAGTTAAATTTAATTGTATGGATTTTTAACACAAACACAAAAAAATTATTTTGTAAATAATTCACTTAAATATTAAGTTTTATATAATTTTGAAACAATAAATCACCACTATAAAATATATTTACTACAAAATGAGTGCATGTTTTATATTAATTTTTTTTTTATAAAATTTCCAAAATGCATGTGCATTTTAGATGAGTAAACGAAAATTTCATTTTGCCTAAAACTTTTTTGCTCTTCTTCTATATGTTTTCAAGGAGGGAAATAAGTTGGACTTAGTACCCATTAATGTGTGTGCTCTAGTGTTTAGAAACTCTTGTACATGTATATGAAGGATGCGTTCTTCATGCATAGAGAAAACCAGTACCGCTTGATCAAGGATGGAAAGTATTTCATCATCAAAGTACACAAAGGTAAACCAAATATCTCATTAGTAAGTTTCAACCAAGCCAAAAAGTTGATTATTTCAAGTAAGACTTGTATGTTTTTCTTTTCTTACGAGAGAATCAGTTGGGAGATGAAACGGTAAGAGTAAAGGCATCCCTAGAGGGATGTACTGAAAAGAAGAAACAACCACTAGAGGAGTTGCTACAGGAATACAGAGGAGTGTTATAGGAGCCTAAATGGATTTCACCTAAGAGGGAAGTGGATCATGAGATGCAATTGTTTCCCGACTCCATATTACCCAATATTCGGTTGTACAGTCGACAATCAATTATGGAAGGAGAGGAAGTAAAGAAACACTTGCAATATTTGTTGGACAAGGCAGTAATTCAACCAAACACCACACCTTGTGGATCACATGTTATCACAATACCCATAAAGGATGCGACTTGGAAGATGTGTGTTGACTACAAAGATTTGAAAAAAATTACACGCAAGAATTGGTACCCTCTGCCAAAGATCAATGATTTGTTAGACCAGTTGCATCATACCAGGTACTTCACCAAGTTGGATCTCAAATCAGGATATCACCAAGTACGTGTTAGAGAAGAAGACACCTGGAATACCACCTTCAAGAAAATGAAAGGTTTTTATGAATGTAATGCATTGTAATATTCCATATATAAAATAGTATGTAGAACACAAATAATTAGCTAGAAATGGTAGACGAACAACAATATAACCAGAACAACACCACAATAATACCAAAATGTGTAATGTCCCCCACCTCTTGATGAAGAGGTATTGAGGAGACTCAGTGGCCTAGGCATTCCCACTAGGCCACAGTCTCACACTAAGGGGAAGGGTCAACTAGACTAAGGTTATATTCTTAAGTTGACTTGAGGAAAAGGTAAAAAAGAGTAAAAGATAACTCAATGAAAGAATAGAAGCGCTGGAAGAGTTAACCCTGGGAGTTAATCTAACTCAACAGAGAAATAGAAGAAAAATTATAAATAGAAGGCTAGGGCGCACCTATGAGGCATTTTGGATTTTGGTATTTGCTTGTTATTGCTCTTGAGCATACAGTTTGGGAGTTTTGCTGTTACAAACCCTTGTGAGCAACTCAGTGGTGAATGATCCACTCACCTTGTTCCAAAGTTTGGTCTTGGGGATGAAAGACTCCACCCACACCATTCTACATTCATCACATATCCACCAATAGATTCAGAAAAGCAACAGGGTCATATTGTTCAGGAGTTTCCAGCAAGGGCGCATGACTATCTAAAGGAGACTTCGATCTAGCTGATCAGGAGAGCCTTTGGGCATTCTGACACTTTGGTTTTACTTGCAGGTTCTCAACCATCACTTTGAGGGTTTCCTTGAAGAGTTATCATCATTAGATCTTCAGCTATAGTTTGGGATGGCTTTGAGGCAAGGAGGATGTCATGTGATTCAATATTTCTTAGATATAGGGAGCTCTACCTAGAATATAGATCTGAAACTTCTCCCATGGGGTTTTCATAGATCGATCTATATTCCTGGAGATTTTCTGAGAATTTGGAGGCCTCCTTCATCAGGGCCGAGTTATCTAGGGTTCCAGGCATCCAGGAGGGCACAATTTCATTAGAGGATTCAAGATTTGGAGGGGTTAGCCTTAGCATTTCGGCTTGAGACTTCAGGAGGGGGATCTTATCACCTTGATCTATCAGTTGGCAGAGTTTGGGCTCATTTGGAGTCTTCCTTCATCATGGCTGATTTATTGAGGGTTTCAGCCTTCTACTAGAGCATGGCATCCTTCATCTTGAGGAGTTTGGCATTCATACGGCTCAGATCTATTTTGTATTGGTCTTCATTTCTTATCCAGCCTTTGGAGGCAACCTTTGTATTAGCGGGAGCATTTTGTAGCAACTCATATCTATTATCTATTGGGGCCATCTGAAGATTATTCCAGATCTGCTCTCTATTGTATCTTATTCATGCTTCTTATAATAAAGGTCAGATCTATGCTTGTGATTTCTATATCTTGAGTATGTTGTGATCTTGCATGTGTTGGATGAATCTTGTATAAACACCATTTAAATAATTGGAACAACTTCAATAAGCCACCTGCACATCAAATACATCAGTGGTAGTTAGTGATTCCAAGCAAAAAATTGGCTTGGGATCATTACAGTGGTATCCGAGCTTTAATCCTCCAAACCTGTGGGGGGATTAGCGCATGCAGAGGTATAGTGGGATCTTTATGGGCAGAAGGAAGAAATAAGCTAGTGAAACAGAAGCCGAAATGGAGGGTTCAGGAGATGACCATGAGCCGCAAGGCTTGGCCTACTTGGCAGCTGAATTCCATAAGACCCTGAATCTCACGGAAAGAAAATTAGTCCATCATTTGCAAGAGAGCCAGGAGACAAGACGAGATCACAGAGACCTTAAAGAAGGTAGATGGAAATCTGAAAAAAATTGATGAGAACCAGACAATAATAACCAAGCTATTGATGCAGATGACTCATAAGGGGAAAGACCCTGAGATGTATGGAAACAAAGAAGCTAGTGGATTTGGTGGATTCCATGATGAGATCATATATAATCTGGAGACAGCCCCCAGATATGAAGGAATCCATGGAGGTGGCACGTCTTATGGGCACTTGGGTAGCAGGGCTAACCCTAGGCCATACATGCCTACGTTCATAGATGAACAAGGGCAACGGGAAGAGGTGGATGATTTCGTTGAGCAGATGGCACGATGTACTAAGGAATACTACGGGTTGGATATGGTGATTCAAAGGCATATGTCCCTGGATCAATATTGCCAACTCAAGTTTAGAAATAAGCCTAGGACAAACCACAGGAGAAGTTTTGAGTTTGAATGAAGAGCAGGGAAGATAGAGATCCCATATTTTGATGGTACGACCAAGATGACAGCACAGGCATGGGTGCAAAAGCTGGACACCTATCTACAAGTCAACCCCATGAGGGAGATGGAAGCCATCAAGTTTTCCACTATGTACTTGGATGGAAAGGCTCATGATTGGTGGTATCATGGACTCACCACACTAGTCCACAATCAGATAGTGTCCTACACAAAATTCACTCAGAGGCTCATTGATAGGTTTGATCAGGGAGATCCTGAGCTACATTTCCAGGAGCTCACACAACTCAAGCAAATAAGTATGACTGAGGAATATATTGATGAATTTTAGAGGTTGGCAGTGATGGTGCAAGATATGTCCCCGACCAGGCTCATGATGCTCTTCACTGAAGGGTTGGGTAAAGGATTTCAAGCCTACCAATCTACATGGTTCTATCTGGAAGACAAGGGATCTGGGACCAACTGCTAGGCCAAAATTTATACCCAGACCACCTCTTAACAATGGAGGAAGAGATCAAAGGTCTCCAATGAACCAGGGAGGATGTGACCCAAAGGGTTTTGAAAGGGGTCGTGGTAGAGTGGATGAGAACACCAGGAGGGAGCTGAGAAGAAAGCAACTTTGGTTCACTTCCAAAGAACCATGGAACCCAACACACAAATTCATTGGCCGTGGTCAAGTGCACTACATAGAGGTCACTTCTGACGAGGAGGAGGAGGAGATTGGACAAATACAGAACATTGAGGCCAAAACTATTGAGGTAGTAGAGGAAGAGATCACAGGACATGCAGGACAGGACTGTATGGCTACCTTAGCATCTATCAGTGGAGTGCCCAAGTATAACACCTTTCGAATGAGGGGGGTCTTGCAGGGATAGAAGGTATCGGTTCTGATTGATGGGGGAGCCTCTCATAACTTCATTGATTCAACATTGCTGAAAAGGAGGCACATACCCACAATAGAGTTTGAAGGGTTCAAGGTGGAGGTAGAAGGTGGAGGAACTATGCCTTGTGACAAATACATCCCTGGCATGAAGCTTACCTTGGGTAGGCATGAGCTGGTACAGTACGTCTATGTTATGGACCTTCCAGATACCAACATCATCCTTGGTGTTCAGTGGCTAAGCACGTTGGGGCCTATCACCACCAACTACAAGATCATGGAGATGTCATTCACAGAGGAGGGTGGACGAAAGATAGTGCTTCAGGGCATGACAGGGAATGTTGCAAAGTTGGTCACAACCAAGAGGATGGAGGCCATCTTCCGAAGAGACGAGATAGTGTACGCAACATAATGCAGGATTTCAACATGTATGGATGAGCAAGGAAAGGTTCACTACACCCCAGAGATAAAAGAAATCCTTGACAAGCACCACAAGGTGTTTGGACCGATTCCCCCAGGGGTACCACCGGAAAGGGGCTTTGAGCACATTATTGAGCTAGAGGAAGGAGCCAAAACAGTCATTACCACACCATACAAACATCCAAAGAAGTACAAAAATGAGATAGAGAAGGCCATCAAGGAACTTTTGGACATGGGGCACATCAAACCAAGCACTAGCCCTTTTGCTTCTTCAGTAGTGCTGGTGAAGAAGAAAGATGGAACTATGAGTATGTGCATTGACTTCAGAGCCTTGAATAAAAATACTATCAAAAACAGGTACCCGATACCAAGGATTGATGAGCTGCTAGACGAGTTGCATGGAGCTGTCTAATTCACAAATATTTACCTTCGTTCTGGCTATCATCAGATCAAGATGAGGCAGGAGGACATCTCAAAAACAACTTTCAGATGTCATTACAACCACTATGAGTTTTTGGTGATGCCCTTTGGGTTAACCAATGCCCCAACTACATTCTAATCTTGTATGAACCATGTGTTCAACAATCATTTGAGGAAGCACTTGCTGGTATTTTTTGATGACTTGTTCATTTACATCAAGACGTGGGAGCATCTCAGACATGTGGATCAGATTTTGACAATAATGGAGGAACAATCACTATACGCTAAGGAGTTCAAATGTGAGTTTGGAATGATAGAGGTGATTTACTTGGGGCACATCATTGGAGCAAAAGGGGTACAGGTACATCAGGAGAAAATAAAATCCATCATGAAATGGCCTACTCCTAAGACACTCACATAATTGAGAGGATTTCTGGGCATGTGTATGTACTACAAGAAATTTGTCAAGAGATTTTCTCAACTGTGTGCACCCTTGACTGATTTGACTAAGAAAGGAGCCTTCAAGTGGAATGAGGAGGCTCAAATGACGATGGACAAGATGAAGAAGGTAATGAGTACGTGCCTGGTCCTAGCCCTTCCAGATTTTAGCCTACCTTTTACCTTGGAGTGTGATGCCTTAGGAGAAGGGATAGGGGCCATACTGATGAAGAATAGGCATCCTCTTGCCTATGAGAGCCAGAAGCTTAGGGGTCCTGAGCTACTCTACAACATTTATGACAAAGAAATGTTGGCTATCATGCATGCACTAGCCAAATTCTGACAATACTTGGTAGGTGCATGGTTTGTGGTCAAGTCAGATCATAACAGTCTCAAATACCTATTGGAGCAGAAGGACTTGAATGAGAGACAACAGAAATGGGTAAGCAGAATACATGCCTATGACTTTGACATTGAATTTGTCAAAGGGAAGAACAATGTGGTGGCTGATGCATTATCCAGGAGGCCATCCATCTTTGCCATGACAGGTGTATCAGTTGACTGGAAAGACCATCTGGTGATGGAGTATGCAAAGGATCAGTTTGCGTGTCAGCTATTGGATGGGCAGGTACAAGATGATAACTTCAGGGTTATAAATGACCTCATCTACTACAAGGACCAAATCTTTTTGGTTCCTGGATCAACCTTCAAGGCCAAGGTATTGCAGGCATACCATGACAAACCGATGGTAGGACACCAGGGGATCAACAAGATGTACATGTAGGTGAGGGAAAGGTTCTCGTGGAAGGGCCTCAAGGAGGATGTGATAAAGCATGCCAAGGAGTGTACTACATGTCAGGAGAATAAGGATGAGCACATGCACCCAACAGGACTACTGCAACCCTTACCCATTCCGAAGCACAAGTGGGAAAGCATATCCATGGATTTCATCACCGGGTTGCCAAAGACGCAAGGGAAGGACTGCATTTTTGTAGTAGTGGAAAGGTTGACCAATTTTGCACACTTCTTCTCCATAGCTACCGACTTCAGTGCAACACAGGTGGCCGAACTGTTTTTTAGGGAGATTTTTAGGTTGCACGGCCTACCCAAGACCATTGTTAGTGACAGGGATAGTAGGTTCATGAGTACATTTTGGCAGGAGTTATTCAGATTGGTTGGTACGGCCTTGGCCCCTAGTACCAACTATCATCCTCAGACGGATGGACAGACCGAGATAGTCAACAAGTGGGTGGAAGGCTACCTCAGAAATTATGTGGCAGGGCAACAAAAATCTTGGGCCAGATGACTGCACTTGGGAGAGTATTGCTACAACACCACCCAACATATGTCCATAGGCATGTCACCGTTCAGGGCCTTGTATAGCTATGACCCTTTATCTTTTGTGGAGATTTCTTTCAGTGACAGTCGGGTGCCCATGGTACAATATTTGATACAACAGAGCCAATACATTCTCAAGGAGCTGAAGGGCCATCTACAGAGAGAACATAAACAACAAAAGGTCCACACAGACAAGCACAGAGTTGATCGTACTTTTGAGGTTGGTGACTTAGTCTGTCTAAGGCTCCAACCATACAGACATGATTCCATAAAAAGAAGCAGAGCATAGCAGCTACAACCACGTTTATTTGGGCCCTATAGAGTCAACAAGAAGATAGGGGCCGTATCTTATGAGCTGGAGCTTCCACAGGGCAGCAGAATACAAAACATCTTCCATGTCTCCTTCCTTAAGAAATCCATAGGCCAACACATCACACCCATTGAGGTATTACCTCCCATGGATGAAGAAGGACAACTTGTTTTGATTCTGGAGGAGATATTGGAGGTCCAAGGGAAGAGGCTCAGGAGAAGAAGCATCAAGGAGTACCTGATCAGATGGAAGAATCTAAACATTGAGGATGCTACATGGGAAAGTGAACGAGTGGTGAGAGAAACAGGTTTGGAATTGCTTGAGGACAAGCAATTTCTAGCAGGGGAGACTGTAATGTCCCCCACCTATTGATGAAGAGGTATTGAGGAGACTCAATGGCCTAGGCATCCCCACTAGGCCATAGTCTCACACTAAGAGGAAGGGTCAACTAGACTAAGGTTATATTCTTAAGTTGACTTGAGGAAAAGGTAAAAAGGAGTAAAAGATAACTCAATGAAAGAATAGAAGCGCTGGAAGAGTTAGCCCTGGGAGTTAATCTAACTCAACAGAGAAATAGAAGAAAACATATAAATAGAAGGCTGGGGAGCACCTATGAGGCATTCTGGATTTTGGTATTTGCTTGTTATTACTCTTGAGCATACAGTTTGGGGGTTTTGCTGTTACAAACCCTTGTGAGCAACTCAGTGGTGAAAGATCCTCTCACCTTGTTCCAAAGCTTGGTCTCATGGATGAAAGACTCCACCCACACCATTCTACATTCATCACATATCCACCAATAGATTTAGAAAAGCAACAGGGCCGTACTGTTCAGGAGTTTCTAGCAAGGATGTATGACTATCTAAAGGAGAGTTCGATCCAGCTGATCAGGAGAGCCTTTGGGCATTTCGACACTTGGGTTTTACTTGCAGTTTCTCAACCATCTCTTTGAGGGTTTTCTTGAAGAGTTATCATCATCAGATCTTCAACTACAGTTTGGGACGGTTTTGAGGCAAGGAGGACGTCCTGTGATTCAATATTTCTCAGATCTAGGGAGCTCTACCTAGAATCTGCATTTGAAACTTCTCCCACGGGGTTTCCATAGCCCGATCTATATTCTTGGAGAGTTTCAGAGCATTTAGAAGCCTCCTTCATCAGGGCCGAGTTATCTAGGGTTCCAGGCATCTAGGAGGGCGCAATTTCATTAGAGGATTCATCATTTGGAGGGGTTGGCCTTATCATTTCAGCCTGAGACTTTAGGAGGGGGATCTTATCACCCTGATCTATCAGTTGGAAGAGTTTGGGATCATTTGGAGTCTTCCTTCATCATGGCCTATTTATTGAGGGTTTCAGCCTTCTACTAGAGTGTGGCATCCTTCAGCTTGAGGAGTTTGGCATTCATACGACTCAGATCTATTTTGTATTGGTCTTCATTTCTTATCCAGCCTTTGGAGGAAACCTTTGTATTAGTGGGAGCATTTTGTAGCATCTCATATCTATTATCTATTGGGTCCATATGAGGATTATTCCAGATCTGCTCTCTATTGTATCTGATTCATGCTTCTTATAATAAAGGTCAGATCTATGCTTGTGTTTTATATATCTTGAGTATGTTGCGATCTTTCATGTGCTGGATGTATCTTGTATAAACACCATTTAAATAACTGGAACAACTTCAATAAGCCACCTGCACATCAAATACATCAATGGTAGTTAGTGATTCCAAGCAAAAAATTGGCTCGGGATCATTACAAAATGATACCAAAATAACACCAGAAAGAGCACTTTAATTACTGAGAGCAATGTCCACTTGCCTCTTCGAGGGGGAAACCTCCAGCATAGAAGAGAAGATCTCTATTACAATAATATCCAAGACAAAACTTCTCATACCCTCGAATCATATCTATACTAAATATGTCTATCAAAAGAACAATCTAGAGGAAGATCATTCTAGAAGTGAAAGGTTCTATTAGGTCTTCTTACATTGGACTTAATCTTCCTTATTGATAGGCCTTATTAATATTGACCTTTATTGCATGGAAATATATTATTCTACCTATGTGAGGGGTTAGGTCCCTAACATGTCCTCCCCCTTAAAAACAACCTTGTCCTCAAGGATTTAGATGAGGAAATTGTTACAGAATGGTAGTTGGTTCCCAAGTGCCATCTGTTGGAGTTGTATCTGATTGATGATGGGAGGTATCCCTTGTTTCCTTTGTATTTGGAAATTTTTTTCCCACTATTACAATGCATGAAATGCCATATTTAAATAGGCCAATGAAAATTACTAAGAACCGGTGAAGCCATGGCATGGAAAGCACACCTCTAGTTTTCAAAGCCAATGTCCAGCTTTTCAACATCCATATTCATTTGATGGAGTTTGATTTTCTACTTGGCTTCCACTTCAAAAAATGTATTTGGTTGTAGGGGGATCTTGAAGCAGTGGGGTTGTAATAAAAGCATTGAAACTTGTAGTTGGAACAAGAGGAACTAGGGTACCAATAGTTGTATTATTACAACTTGGATTGTTTACAAAATATCATGATTCGTCACATAGACATGCATGCAATCATTTAGGTAAGAAATTTTTCTTGGTTTATTGCCATGTTTTGGATCTACTAAACCCCAACTTCTAGGAATTTTAATGTTTTCTTCGGTAACATTAGTCTTCCTTAGATACCATTACATTATCTTCCATGGTTTGGTTATGCATTTGAGTTCTTCTTTCCCTGGTTACCTCAATTTCTTCTTGCTTCTCACCTACTACTCAATATTGACTCATTGTATGGACCATCAACCATTTCTACAAATGATTTGTAGCCTCTTCTTCAAGGAACATCAATTTCCAATATGAATCTCGTCACTAAATTTTCTTTCTCTTTCACCTTGGATGCTAGGAGATTTGTCTAGTAACAACTTTTCTTGTTTATGGATTCTACGTTGGAACCTTGTGTATTCTTGCCCATCCTTACTCTAGGATTTCCTGGGCCTCATTGTATCTCTTATAAAGACTTATTTTGATCTCATGTTCTTATTGATGTTAGTGGTAGCATCTGACATGTATTTCCACACAATTCTAAGTGTCCAAACGTGTGGAAATTGTCCAAAGCCTTTTACCTTGATAACATTACTTTAATTAAAGGAATTATTAAAGTAAAGTGATTTTATTGATTAATCGAGTTATTTAAAGAAATGCCAATAATTAGCATTTAATCTTAGCCATTGATTTCAAGTGAGGTGACAAGTAATCTCAACTGTTAGTCACTTTGGAGCTTATGGATACGTTATAAATCAATACTATAAAAGCAAGGCTAGGGTAAAGGAGAATATATGTGACATGAATTGAGGGTTGGATCATGAAGGACTGTGATTCAAGGAGATATTAGATATGTGGAGAAGGACTTCCATCTAGAGATAGATTATAGAACAAAGGCAGTTGCAAGTGGTTTTCAATAGAGCAAAGACACATGCAAGGAGTGCGTCATATGGATCTTTTCGTACAATTGTTGCAGTCATGTATGTGGGTCACAGTGGTGAAATATGCCTATACGTGGGTGTGCTTAAGGAAATATGTGTACACATCGAAAAGAATGAAAATCTGGGTCGTACAACAGATCATACTTTTTTAGGTTTTCATGTAGTTTATTTCTCTCAGTGGGCCATTATCCCTACTACGGGAGCCTTGATTTTATCATAATAAAAACATCTCATTACTGGTTTTCCCTCAGGCTTTTTTCTAGCGGTATCTACCCAAAAATATTGGTGTTTATGTGTGCATGATTTGGTTTCCAGTTTTTCTCCCGCTATCTTTATTTGAGTTGAATATTCCAACAATGCATTTTTGTTTTGTGAGTTGGTAATTTGATTTGCAACAAGAAAGTAACTAGATAACAATATACATAGGATTGGAGTATCAAGATTTCAACAATTATCTTCCACATTTCCATGTAGATGCTTTTAACACCTGTAATGTACACTTTTATATTTCTTCTTTTTCAATTTTTGCGGATAGGATTTTAGAAATGCCAATGTTAAATTATATCAACATACTTTTTGTGTCTCATAGGACAATATTGGCCAGCATCAAACATTACTATTAAATTTAATTTTAAATTTAAATCATTCAACAAATTAGCATGTATTTTATCTGCAAGCATTAGTTTGTTAGTGTTATTCGGTGAGTCTATTGAAAATTATTGGATGATTTGACTGATATTATTGAATGATTTGACTGCATGCCATTGTTGACTTCATTGGGTGAGGTTACCAGTATCCATTTTATGAGTTTCCTGATGTTATTACATGAGACGACCATTTGTCATTCCATGAATTAACTGACATAATTGCATTAATAAGCCTCTTCTCAACTAATTCTCCAACATCATGAAATCATGATCTTAACTTCCTTTATACTGCCTCCAATTTTTCTCCCTAATATCTTTATTTTTTGACACAATTTTCAACATTTTATTATAGCTCCCAATTTTTAGTTTCCAATGTCCCAAAAGGATTGAGAAAAGGGGATAACTATGTGAAAATTATATCTCTTATTCTAGGATAATTCATGCAGGGATGTATATCTTGGGAGTTTTCAATTGAAATTAGCATGGAATAAATGTACTAGGAGTTCAAATGAAAGTATCTCTCTCTCCCCTTAGGAAAAATTGGAGTCCCATTGACCTACTTTTGTGGTCATGTGTTGGAAATTAATAAAATTATCTTATCTTATCTTATATTACCCTGACCCCTTGGGAAAAATGGGTTGTCTAGTATATGAAAGTTATTGGCAGAATATGTACTTTCTTTATTCTCAATAATCCAGGCAACAACCACTGAAATATTCTTGTGTATCTTTAGTTACAATTTTGCGACTGGTCTAGTAACCTGAATTCACCTAGCCATAATTTCATTGTCATTAAAACAAATCTAGCGAATCATACATCATTGGAGAGGTAAATATATCTAGGTTCCAATAGAGTCATGCATTTCAAATGTCTCTTTGTCGTGGCTGCATCAAAATCACAATTTCTCATTGTTTTTCAAAACTTTTCTTTTTGGAAGCATCTGTATTCTAACTTTCATAATCCAAGATTTACAAAATTGAAGTTAAAAAATACACCAAATAAAGTGTATATTCTCTTAACTTAAACAATTATTTTCTTTATTTGAGTAGTGATTGAAATACCACAACTTCTTTCATGTGTGTGTTTCAAATGGGCTACAAAATCATTTAATAATTAAATCCAATTAGGTTTTTTCAAACACATGGAGTCAAATAACCTTGAATTGCAACACACTTTTGTCCCATTGAAAATATTGTTGTCCAAAGACCTATGTGTTGTAGATTGGTTATGTATTGAGCCTTTCATAGGATACCAATACACCAAGAAGATAGACCTACATAGAAAAAGTAAACATCATGACCAACATATAAAAGGGTAGATCAACAAAAAAGGCAGAGTATCCATAACAATGGAAACTAGAAACTACACAGGAACTTTTGCACTAGGATTCACCTTCAACAAACAACCTCATGAATAAACATGGTATGTTAGAATTAGTGCATGGTAAAGTTGGGAAAGGACATTCTCTTTATAGAGTAGTGGTTACATTTTGGTGCATTAATCAATGTAGCTTGAAATTTTCTTGACTTTTGCACTAGGATTCACCTGCAACAAATAGCCTCATCAATAAGCATTGTATGTTAGGATTAGTGCAGGGAAAAGTTGGGAAAGGATATTCTCTTTATAGATTAGTGGCTACTTTTTGCTGCATTAATCAATGTAGCATGGAAGTTTCTTTAAAACGATTTTATGGCATGCGATGATCTCAAATAATTGCTTCTCGATATCTACATTTGCATCAAGTGGTGTTACAAACACAAGTAATTTCCAAATACTTAATGGAGATCCATGTAATATAGACAAAAAATGTGCCACAATGACTAAACTTTGGCTTAGCATTGCAACAAATTTAAGAGATTTCATAATGGCTATGTAGTAGAACTCATTGGCTAATTTGCAATAATAGTAGATAGGATGTAACATTTTTTTTTTGTCTCTTTTATATTTGAATTTAATGACCACTATTTAAGGGAAAATTTCATGTAAACAATTAGCTTCCACAATTTGGTACAATAGTTATGTGGCTTCCAATTTTTTTACTTGGAATATAAATTTTAGCTTTACATGTAATGGACAATATTCATTTGGATGTTACAATAAAACTACATAAGCATGTATGTTGTCATGAGTGCATGTTAAAGCTTGTACATGAAAAGAAAGCACAAAATAATAGCTATATACAAGATTTTGACTATAGGGGACTTCCTCATAGACGAAGGACTCTTGGGATATATTCACAATAACTTTTGTAGAGTAAATTAGGGGTGGTAGGTGCAAGGGGGATCTTATTTGATCATGATGGAAATCGTAAGATCCATTTGGAGATTTGAAGAAGCTATCAACAATCATGTGGAGGCTTTATCCCTTTACCAAGGCATTTGAATATTAGATACAATAAGTATTAGGAGTCTCTCAGTAATACAAGATCAAAAAATAATTTTTAGGTAGATGCATCTTCACTCAACACCCAAGAATTGCATTCTATCTAGGATCATCCTAAGAATTCAAAGAAAAGCAAAGAAATTTCACTTGGTAGTATACTACCATGTTTTAAGGGTTCTCAACAAAAAAACAAATAATGTGGTGAACTATGCTAAGTTTTTAAGTGATGAAACAATGAGAACAAAACACGAGACTATTTCTCTATTCCATAGAACTTTGGTCTTAAGTCATTCTTAGGATTCATGCTTACTATAGTAACAGGGGACACATTCCAAGCTTAGTGGTGGCACTTTTTCATTCCAAAATGATGGGTAATTACTTTCCATGGACATCAAGGACCACCATCCATGCTTCACATGATGGCCACACAGGCTCATAAATTGTTTACTACAATTTAAAGATGCACAAGTGGGATAAATAAAAACCACAGTCTGAGCTACCTCATTCTAAAATGTTCTTGGTTCAAAGGGGTGTTTGGTTCTAGGGGTCTCTATCAATTATTTTGGGCTTCTTTTAAGTGGGTTGTTCTGTTGGTTCTCCAAGGAAGATGCACCCAAAGTAGGGGACCATTCTCCAGGGGCCATGTTTCACTCCAATCTATTTTTTTATGTCTTCACTTAATGGAAAAGCCAAACAATCTACGAAAATGGTGAATCACAATCATTCTAGATGTTGCTTTTTGTGTGAGTTGTCAAAATTGTAATAGGGAATTGTAATAGGTGCCAAGGAGCAATGAAATACTACTTGCAGATAATTAGGTAGTCATATCTCAATTGAACAATAAAATCACTAATCATATTGAAGTTGAGAACATCAAGTATGAATAAATTCTTGAGACTATTATTTTTCAGGGAAAACAAATCAAGAAGATTGTTGTTGAAAATAACATGTTCTATCAATTGGTATTGGTCCCCAAGTGTTTAATGTCTTTGACATATCATCCAAAAATTTCAATTGGGTTGATCCCAATCACATTGGTCCCCAAGTGTTTAATGTCTTTGACATATCATCCAAAAATTTCAATTGGGTTGATCCCAATCACATCTAGGGATGAAGAAACTGTGTTTGACATCCAAAACGGGACATTTGTTAGAGGATGTGCCTGACCGCAACAGGCGCGATGTCCTGCTCAATTGTGGGTCACGAGTGCTTCTAGTTACATGCATACATTACAGGGGCGTTGAAGATATCATTATATCTGAATTACAGAAGCCAGAGGCGTTGAAGATATCATTATATCATTATATCTGAATTAACTTCAAACTACTTAGAGGTCAGAGAGATTGCAAGGATACCACCATCTATTATGGAAGAATTTGATATAAAGGAAGAAATGGTTTTTGGAAGTTTAATGTTTGATTTTGAAGGAACGAGGGATTTGGTGTGCATCACATATGAGCGTGCTAATGAGGTGCTTGTTTATAATTTACGTGAAAATATATGGAGATGGCTTCATCCAATGCATAAACCATGACTTTATGTTCCATATGTTTTTGCGTTTGAACGTAGATCAGATATGAAAATTGAATAAATCAATTATTTCCTTGTTATTATTATGAGTTCAATATTTTAAATATTATTGAGTAAGTATATTTATTTCTTTTAGTAAAATTTAGGGGGCATAATAGAAAAAGTTTTATTAAACTTTTTCTATTAATGCCCCCACCCACAACTGAAAATTTAGTGTGAAAATTCAAATTTACTAAAAGTTATTTATCATTTTAAGAATTAAAATAGTTATTTGATTTTGTAATTATTTTTAAGTTTTAATAATATTTAATTTTAAGGTGAACAATTTTAATATTTGAAAAATTTAACAAATTAATAAATTTAGAAGATATTGTTACTCTAAAAATATATAATATCAAATGATCTCTATCACCTTATTGAGAGGTTGATATTCCTAATTAAATTAGCATGGTGAGTGGAATTCATATGTACAAGTTAAATACTTAAATTAGTTATTCAATTCCATAATTATTTTAGTTGACTTGTACTTCCATTAAAATATTAGCAGCACTTGCATTATATGATGTTAAAATGGTTGAATATTTTTTTTTCTATTTTGATATTTTTTTTCTATTAGTATCACTGGTCATTTTTTTTATTTTTATATTATTTTTCTATATCACATTGCTATTGAAAAGTAAACTTAGTTGCATGGTTTTTCATATTAATTTCCTGTATGGCACTGTTATATACAATTTCATAAAATTATTTTTTAAATAATTTTAATCATTTAAAAAAACATTAATTTGTATTATTTTTCTGGGCCACATTACCATGTAAAAGTTAAAATTAATTGCATAGATTTTCAATACAAACACAAAAATTATTTTGTAAATAATTCACTTGAATATTTTAAGTTTTATATAATTTTGAAACAATAGATCACCACTACAAAATTATTATTGAAAACTAGTTTTACAAAAATATATTTTATAATTCACTTAAGGGCTAGAGTATTTTAAACATATATTTTGTAAATAATTTACTTAAATATTTTAAGTCTTATATAATTTTGAAACAATAGATCACCACTACAAAATTATTGAAAATTAATTTTACAAAAAAATATTTTATAATTCACTTGAGGGCTACAATATTTTTAAAATATATAATTTTACAAAAAATATTTTATATTTCATTTAAGGGTTACAATATTTTAAAAATATATTTACTTCAAAATGAATACATGTTTTATATTAGTTAAAATTATTATAAAATTTCCAAAATGCATGTGCATTTTAGATGAGTAATAAAAAATTCAATTTCGTCTAAATTTTTTTTTTGCTCTTCTTCTATATGCTTCTAAGGAGGGAAAGAAGTTGGACTTAGTACCCCTTAACGTGTGTGGTGTAGTGTTTGGAAGCCCTTGTACATGTATATGAATGATGTGTTCTTCATGCAGAGAGAAAACCAATACCACTTGATCAAGGATGGAATGTTTTTCATCATTAATGCACACAAAGGTAAACCAAATATCTCATTAGTAAGTTCCAACCAAGCAAAAAAGTTGATTATTTCAAGTAAGACTTGTATGTTTTTCTTTTCTTATGAGAGAATGAGTTGGGTGATGAATCAGTAAGAGTAAAGGCATCCCTAGAGGGATGTACTGAAAAGAAGAAACAACAACTAGAGGAGTTGCTACAAGCATACAGAGGAGTGTTATAGGAGCCTAAATGGATTTGACCTAAGAGGGAAGTGGATCATGAGATGAAATTGTTTCCTAAATCCCCATTACCCAATATTGGGTTGTACATTCAACAATCGATTATGGAAGGAGAGAAAGTAAAGAAACAATTGCAATATTTGTTGGACAAGGCAGTAATTCAACCAAACACCACACCTTGTGGGTCACATGTGATCACAATACCCATGAAGGATGGGACTTGGAAGATGTGTGTTGACTACAAAGACTTGAAAAAAATTACACTCAAGAATTGGTACCCTCTGCCAAAGATCAATGATTTGTTAGACCAGTTGCATCATACCAGGTACTTCACCAAGTTGGATCTCAAATCAGGATATCACCAAGTACGCGTCAGAGAGGAAGACACCTGGAATACCACCTTCAAGAAAATGAAAGGTTTTTATGAATGGTTGGTCATGCCATTTGGTTTATGTAATGCATTGCAATATTATGGATATAAATTAGTATACATAACACAAACAATTAGTGAGAAATAGCACACAAACAACAATATAACCAGAACAGTACCACAATAATACCAAAATGATACCAAAATAACACCAGAAATAGAACTTTGATTACTGAGAGCAATGTTCAATTTCCTCTTTGAGGGGGAAACCTCCAACAAAGTAGAGCTCTATTACAATAATATCCAAGACAAAACTTATCATACCCTCGACTCTTATTTATACTAAATATGTCTATGAAAAGAACAATCTAGAGGAATATCCTTCAAGAAGCAAAAGCTTCTATTAGGTCTTCTTACATTGGACTTATTCTTCGTTATTGCTAGGCCTTATTAATATTGACCTTTATTACATGGAAATATATTATTCTACCTACGTGAAAGGTTAGGTCCGTAACATGTCCTCCCCCTTAAAAACAAACTTGTTCTCAAGGCTTGAGATGAGGAAATTGTTGCAGAATGGTAGCTGGTTCCCAAGTGGCATCTGTTGGAGTTGTATCTTTCCATTGAAATAACACTTCTTTGATGGTTCGCTAACACAGACGACGCTCACGCTGGTCCAAAACTGCTTGTGGTTGTATCCAAATGGAGCCTTCTTTGTCCAACTCGGGAAGGTTGGTTTGAGTTTGGAACTTAGTTACAATCACCTTCTTTAAGAAGGAAACATGAAAAACAAGATGGAGCTTATAATGACTGGGAAAAACTAACTAATAGGCCACTTGTCCCACACACTTGAGGTTGCCCATATTTTCTCTATCCTTTTTTCTGCGGGTTATGGCTGCCCTTGCCCTACTTCTGTTGTGAGGGGTTCCTAGACCCAAACTACCTTGTCTTTTGTTTAAGTTTCTTCTCGATTTTGACAACATATCAATAGGCTGCACCCAAGGACAAGATGTCCAAAAACCCCATTTATCTCTGGATGTATCTATGCAGGATGATGTGGTACTTGAGCACCATATGTCGCTTATAATATTTGATACCCAACTTGGTGTGCAAGGTATGGAAGGCATTGGTAAACTTTGGGACTGTTTGGTCTCTTTCCTGTCGCGGTTGTTGGTTGTGGAGCCTGATTATCTTCCTGATTTATAGGTCTTTTACTTTCAGCCGTGTTTATACCCCATGAAGTATTTAC
>ML783720.1:160208-181641 GCA_009831015.1 Picea engelmannii
GGTTGTGGAGCCTGATTATCTTCCTGATTTATAGGTCTTTTACTTTCAGCTGTGTTTATACCCCATGAAGTATTTACACCCCAGAAGTATGTACACTCTTCCACGCGGGGGAGTGCAGAGGGGGGTTACCCCCTCTGCGGGGTCCGGGGGGCGTATCCCCCCGGCTGGGGGGTCTTGGGGCAAGCGGGCCCCCAGCAGGGGTTCGGGGGCGAAGCCCCCGAAGAAAAAATTGCCTTGTAAAAGTATATTGTAATTTCATTGTAAATATGGACCGTTCATTATAAGGTCGCAGATCTAACGATAGAGATTATGTTAGGGTTTTTTTCCCTAGAAGGCAACCCTCTTTTATGAGGGAAATGTATCGTGGCTATGGATGGTGGTGAATATTGTATTCTGAGAGAGGAGACTGTGAGAGAAAGAAGATGAAGTTACAACAGGTTTTGTTGTAGGTTGTATCCCTTCATTTGCTGGATAATAATAAAGGAAGGACCTGGAAATTTCTCTAGTGGATGTAGCCCACACTGGGTGAACCACGTAAATCTGTGTCTCTCTTGTATTGTGTGTCTTCTGTGTTTTGCTTCTACATTTGTTTTATTTTATTGCTCCGCGGTCCTATTTTTCTAACAGCGGTGTGGTCCATCTTGTATACAAGTCGTCATAACTTCTAACAGGGTAGTATTGTTCCTTAATAGCATCCCTGAAGGAATCCCAAGTGGGTGCAACTGTAAATAATGTGGATCCTTCTATTTCATTTTTCTCACAGAAAGTCTCTCACCAATCTTTGACATAGGGGACGACCTTGAGGAGTGCAAATTAATCTTTTCTCTATCGGAAAAGTTTTGGAAAGAAAAATTCCCTTCTAGAAGGTTTAACCATTTATCTACAACATTTGCATCTATTTGAACTTCAAATATAGGAATATCAAAATTGTTTTTTACCTTGAAGGGGGTGGAGCTTCCGCTTGAGGTGGATGCGTCACTTGTCGACAATCGTCAAAGGATTTGTGCGAATATGTCCATCATCTTGTTCCTCTGTCGCTGAAGGGATTCTTTGAGAAACATTTTGAAAGGATCTTATGTCCCGTCATCTTTCTTTTCACCCGCCATGGGCGGTCTCTTGGGTGTGCAAGAGAATTTGTCCTCAAGAGAAACAAGCTTGAGACCCAACTCTCTATACCCTAACCACGTCGAGAACATGCATTAAAAAATGACAAGGAGCAGACCACTCTGATACCACTGATCCAAATTTATGAGCGGAATGATATTAAACCACATATTTATAATGTTAACAGAGAAACACAGTGAACAAAAACAGATATACAGTAAAACTTGACTTCTATTAAATAAGAAATATGTTGAAAACTAAAAACAAGCTTGCTAGAATGGTGGCAGCTTAACTCTGAGAAGAGATGTGACGGCTACGCTCATTCGCAAGAAGATGAGTACAATGAGACTCTGAAGGAATGTTTACAATAAGAATGAATTCCAAAGCCATAGACATCCCAAAACCTAACCCTAGGAGATGAAGCACCAAAACTCATGTGGGCCCCGTTGGGGTAAGTTAGTACATTAACTTCTCGGGGTCGTAACTTTTGCATACGATCTTCGTTTAGGGCGCACAATAGTTCGTTGGAAAGGTATTGACGAGGATATTCATTTGGGGGATCATAAGAGCCCTTGAATATAATTTAGGTTCCCAATAGTGAAAAAACGTTGTTTAGGCCCTCAATTTGGCCCCGGAAGTTAAAAACTGCTAAAAATAGTAAATTGCCAAAATCACCAGAAAATTGTTTTGAGCCGGTTGCAAAAGGTTGGTGGCCACCAATATCCACTTGGATCACCTCTTCCAAAGATAAATGATTTGTTATACCATATGCATCATTCTAGAAACTTCACCAAGTTGGATCTCAAATCAGGATATCACCAAGTACGCGTCAGAGAAGAAGACACCTGGAAGACCACCTTCAAGGAAAGGAAAGGAAAGGTTTTCATGAATGGTTGATCATGTAATTTGGTTTATGTAATGCACCAACTACATTTATGAGACTAATGAATGATTTTTTGTGCCCATATTTAGATTCATTTGTTATAGTTTATTTCGATGATATATTGGCTTATAGTTCTTTGTCTAACCTCAAGAAATGTGAGTTTTCTCAACAATCATTGATGTATTTGGGCTATGTGATCGATGGAGGGGAACTCAAGTTATATCCTGTAAATTTGGAGGCCATCATAAAATGGTTAGTTCCTACTAATGTCACATAATTTAGGATCTTTGTTGGGGAAACACATCACCTATGAAAGTTCATGGCATCTTCTTTAGTGGTATCAACATCAATCCATGCCATAATATCTAGTGGTAAGAGTTTCCAATGGGGAAAGAATCAACAAAAATATTTTGATGAGATAAATTGAAAGAAAATGAAAGAAAATTCAATCACTAGTTCTTGCATTTCCTAACTTCCAAAATCCCTTTGAAGTGAAGACAGTTGCAAGTGGCTATGTTATGGGAGTAGTTTTGATGCAAGGAGGTAAGATAATATTCTTCATTTTGAGATGTTTCACAGGGGATTTTTTAACTACCCTACATATGATAAGGAACTATATGCACTTGTTCAAAATATTAAGAAGTGTAAGAATTGTTTGATGGGCATGAAAATCATTATACATACTTATCACTAGCCACTATAGTACTTGTAGGCCCAGAGTAAGCTACAAAAAACCAGACATTACAAGTGGATGAGGTTTTTGAAACAATTTCATCTATTCATCAAGAATAAGAAAGGAAGAAATAATAAGTTGGTGGAGATGCTTTCAAGGCCACCCACATCCAAGATTATAACTTTTGTAACTCTTATGCACATGGAGACTTTTACCCATGATGCATACATTGAGGCATACACAAAAGATGAGGACTTTAAACAGGTGCTTCAACAACTATAGGGACAAATTATCGTAGAATAAGGTGATGGTAAAGATGACTATCATCTCCAAAATGGGTTTCTCTACAAGCTAAATAAACTCGATGTTCCTAAAGGTGAAATTTTGAATCTTATCAAAGAGGCCCACACCCCCAATGTTGGAGGACATGTTGGTGTTTGGAACACAGTTTATAAGTTGCAAAGGTATGTGCACTGGCCCATAATGCAAGAAGATGTAGCTCGGTATATTAGAGGATGCATGCCTTGTTGTACCAACAACCTTGGCAATAGAAAGAAAGGTATATACCATCCATTACCTATACCCACTCGAAGTTGGGAAATAATTTCCATGGATTTTGTGGGTGGCCTATCAAAAACTTAGAAGGGACATGACTATATTTTTATGGTAGTTGATAGGTTCAACAATATGTGCATTCTTATGCCTTGTAAAAAGACCATCGAAAGGACAAGAAACAACAAACATGTTCTTTGAACACATATGGGTGCACTTTTAGATACCAAGGAGCATCATCTCAAAAAGGGATACTGAATTTCTTAGTGCCTTTTCGACTAAACTTTGGGAGAAGGTGGACAAAAAGTTGAAGATATATATATCATTCCAAATTTCCATCCACATATAGACGGGAAGACATAATAAATCAACAAGAATTTTTGGTGCAACTTTTGAGGGTTACAATTAGAAGCATTCGAAGAATTTGGATGAAAATCTGACCTATTTTCAACACTTTTTATAACAAAATAGTCCACACTTCTACTGGTAAGTCCCTTTTTGAAGCTTTCTTTCGGTATTTTTCACCTTCCCCCTTGGATATTGTTTATAGACAACAAGGAGGAGTGAGGAAAAACATCACAAGAGAAGCACTGAGAGAAGAGAGATTCATTGAAAACATTAGATAGACCCATTTTCAAGTACAAGAGATGCTAAAGAAGTCATGGGAAAAGTAGAAGTCCAGACATGATCAACACAGAATTGAGAAGTCATTCAAAGTGGGATATAGAGTTTGGCTATATCTAAACAAGGAGAGACTATAGGGTCCTAGTAAGAAGACCAAATCTATGTAGTGTGGCCCTTTTGAGGTATTGGAGAAGGTGGGAGAAAACTCCTATGTACTCATTCTACCCTCATACATGCACATTTACTCAATAGCGAATGTGGATATTTTGAAACTCTATGAGCCTTCCATGTTGGATCAAGAGGTGGAACCAACAAAATAAAACCTCAAAACAAGACTAAGCCAAGTTACATTTATGTCTTTCCACTGTAGGGAGGAAGACTTATTCAAAACTCTAGGTAGTTGAGCCACTACTTGTGAGATTAATGGAAACTACTAACTCCCTCCTCAAAATTTGTATCATGATCGATGATCGAATTTAAATATATCCAATGATCTTGTAAAATGGGTGGTGTGATATTCATGATCACTTTAACTACTATGAATTCACAACCTTAACTTTATTTTTTTCCAAGGGCCCAAAATCTCTAAGGACAATCTCCCCACCACCTAATTTTGGGTAAATAATTTAATAATTTGATTAAAATTTGGTGCTTTAAATCTTTGCAAAAGACACAAAACTCCATAGGTAAGCTCCACTTTCTGTTTAAGGAAATAGAAAAATGGCATATCCCTACATATTATGCATTTGTGTCAAGATGGAATTGTATAAAGGCATTTTGGTATACATAAATTGGGTGGCTTTAAACTATGTTTGGAAACAACCCTTGGACTACAAGTAGGTTTCCTTTCATTGCAAATATTCCTCCGAAGTAAGACATACCGGAGTCCAATGTTCCTTAAGAAGTAAGGATCACTACCATCTCAAAGGAAATAATAAAAAGGTCTCCTAGTGGAAGATTTCATAACATAATGTCCATCTCATATCTAAATAAGTCAAAGTCTCCTCAGAATAACTGTTAATGACACCCCAATCCATTGCAACAAACAAAGAATAAATCACTTGAATATCAAAATTGGATGTATTATCCACCCAGGAATTGTCAGTCGTCTTCTACCCTTAAGTGGAGTGATAGGCTCCCACCCTCACATCGTACATGACACCCCTCCAAGTCTCTTTAGCAAAACATATAGAGAAAGAGGCCCCGAAAGAGGAAGAAGTTGTCATTAATGAAGCATTGGAAGTTGTCATTAATGAGGAAGAAGGAGACTCTCCTAGCCTATAAGAACCAACTATTCCATTTGAGAATAATCTCGAAAAATGGATCACAAAGGTTTAAAAGCTTATGTGACAAATCCTAACTTACATGATGAGGAAACACTAAAACATCGACTTTAGATGTATCACTTTTTTGTTTTATTAAATAATCGGTTTATAAAAATTTAATGTACCCACTCTATGGGAAATAGAGAATTTTGAATACTTTATCTTTTGTAACACCTCCTCCATTGGTCGCTAGGAGAGAGATTGCAATTCAAAATTAGGAAGAACTAAATTATCTTTATAGTAATTCATTTTAAGTGTGTAACGTGACTATCGTTTACTTAATTCAACGTGTATTTTTTTTTTTAAATTGATATATATTAACAAGTTAAACCTTAAAAATGTATGATAATTCCTTTTCAATTATCAATATTATTTTTTATAAAAGAATACAAAATTTACTCAAAATTATATTATATTATTTATAAGCGAATTAAACTCTATTATATCTTCATAGATTTTATCAATGAAATCGATGGGTGCAAGAGGTCTCATACGTCAATTTAGTGTCTGGTTTGGCCATAACCTTGAAAATAGATTATTATTATTATTATTATATTATCTATAAGCAATAGGGGAGGCATGTGCGGGGATTCTCTACGAACCCGAAGGAAAATGAGTATTAAATTACTACTGGAATATCGGGAAAGACACCAGCAATAAAGCAAAGGCATATGCATTACTTAAAGGACTCCAGCTAGCAAAGATCCGACAAATTTCCACCCTAAATGTTATAGGAGATTCCAAGACAATCATAAGGATGATGATCTAGGGAACCGAGCCAAAAAAATAGAGCCTAAAAAGAATTATAGATAGAATTCGTGTAGACTCAAGGACCCTCAAGCCAAAATTATTTCACGTTTTGAGAGAAAATAACACGACAACAGATAAATTGGCGAACGAGGCCATAGGGAGACCTCCTGGAACCTTAGGGGTGGAGGGTATTGAAGTCTTAGCCCCACTATTCTAATGCTTGGACACATGATCAGGAGCCAGCGTGCAAAGGCTAAAGGAGGAGCCACTTGGAGTTCTTGCACGAGAGGCGAAAGGTGGAGGAAACAAGTGGCAGGTGTAAAGTCGATGAGTCATCGACCAAGGACAATTTGGGTTGACAATATATATGACGACCTCATTATGGATTCGGGTGGTCAGTCTAACCATTCAGTTGAGCTCGTGGGTAATCAAAGGTCGAAGGCTCGGATGCAGATGGATCGTGCGTGTAACAGTCCATACGTGAAGACAATTAGCTAGGATGACGTTAGGTTGAGTCTTAGGCTTGCAGATGTGAAGGCTCCAAGTACATCACACCAGCTAGAGTTTGTGACTTATCTTCTTGACACAAATTTGGCATTGATCGTCACATGGGGAGATCTATCTCAGTGTTCATCTCTGCTAGGGAGAATTTTATATGTGTCTTTGGTAATCCATTCTCACCCTGCACTCCCTCTGAATTGCATAGTCTGTCCAATGTTGTTTGTTTCTCAGAGAATTTCTACTCAGAGACTTCGAGCTCCCCCTCAATATTCCTTGTCTCGTCCATTGCCTCTCCCTTCGCCTTCTCATTGCTTCGCCCAAGTATTTTCTCTGTGAACTTTGCTAGAACCTGCTCCTTCCAAAAAAAGTTTCCCAATTCATAGGAATCCCAATTCTCTACAGCATTGCGTCCCCTCTCGCAGCATGGAAAATATCCAGAGGAATCAAAGCAAACCAGAGATCATGCACTTGCAGGGTGTCAAGGGTTTACTAGTTGGTTTTGTTCAGTCGGACCCTGAGACAGAATGTGTAGGATGCCAAAGAATGTGAATTCAGATGGGAGTTCTCAAATCCACTTTAACCTTTGAACTTGAGACCCTCTCTCAACACATACATCTAATTGAAAGGATGTAAGATGAAATTTATTCTCAAAGGAGTCAAATTGAAGAGAAACACAATAGTTTGGAGATAATACAGAGTCGATTGGATCAGATGGAAATAAATCATTAGCAGCCCAGTACATCAATGAGCACCCAGGGAGCCTCCAAGAATGTAACTTCAGCCACAGTCAACCAAATCTCGGACCTCAACTAACCCTGTCCAGATTCAATTTGGGAGCAGCAGGGACATTTGAAGATCAAAATGGAACTGAGTAGCTGACTTTTTATAAAATTCAAATATTATGCTTTGTTTTACGTTATATATAGACAATTTTTTCTATAGATTATATTCTTTGAAATACAATAGATGCAGTATAGATAGGGAAGGTGGAAACTCAATGATCACAAATTTTGTATTAACATTTCCAAGCTTCAAAGCTTCTATATCTCAAAAGTCTCTCATGACCCTTTTTTTATTACAATAGATTTATCCACACTTTTTAATATATATTTCCTAGTTCGTATTAAAAAAAATATTATCTATAAGAAAAATAAACTCTAAAAAATTAAAGATTTATATGAGTAAATAAACTTTTTTTTAACTCCATAAAAGTAACAGTTTTCACCATCTTTTACTATAACTCAAAGCATTATCCAAAATTATCATTTTTTTAATTTCTTAATGTGATCAATCATAATTTCCACTATCCATACACTTAGTTTTTGTTGGTTTTTTAGGCTTGGTTCAACTAAGATAAGACCCCCTCTTAGTATTTGTTTCCTTTTTTTTGACAACTAAATTGTAATATGTCATAACATATTACATTGTAATATGTCATGACATATTACATTGTATTTGTTTCCTTTTTTTTGGCAACTAAATTGTAATATGTCATGACATATTACATTGTAATATGTCATGACATATTACAATGTAACTAAGATGTAAAACAAATATTGTTATTTTAAAAAATATAATAATTTAATATATATAATAATTCAAATAAAAACTATAATAATAATAATCTATTTTTAGTATTTGTTTTTTTTTTACAACTAAGATGTAAAATAAATATTGTTCTTTTAAAAATATATAATAATTAAAATAAAAACTATAATAATAATAATTTATTTTTAAAGTAAATCAAATTATATAATCATAATAATAATAATTTATTTTTTTAAATATTAAAATATTTTTAATATTTAATAAATTTTATAACACAAATTTATATATAAATGTGTTGTTTTAATTATATTTATGAAAATGGATCTTTTAAACTAGAAATATAATTTATTATGGAGAATGGCAAATCTTTTAGTAGAGATTGTTAAATAAAACAAGTGTTGCATGGTAGCGAAGTTCCTGCCGGGTTGAATTGGGGATAAATGCAGATGGATGGGAAAAAAGTAGCAGGGGCAGATGGAAATTGTAGCGCGGATGTGACAAGGAGTATGAAGGACAGGTAAGCATGCAAGAAATGGCAAACTCTATATATGTGTGAGTAGAAAAAAACTATTAAACACAATTTTATGACATTTATATAAAAAAATAAAAAATGTGTTACATATTCCTGGAAATTTAGAAATATATATATGTGTGTGTGTGTGTGTGTGTGTGTGTGTGTGTGAAATAAGGTATCTCAAATTTAAATGAGTGATTTATCTCAAATTTAATTTTTAAAATGACCAAGCAAAAAAAGATATGCATGAGAAAAGAAGACAATTCAAATAAAATAAACAGAATGTCTTGACATTCAACATAGCTGAAAATAAAAATCTAGGAGCACACAAATATAAAATGAGACAAAAAAATAATTTTATTTGGAATGTATAAAAAAATAATAGTTTGTTACATATTCATGGGTTTTATTTGGAATATATCAAAAAATAATAGTTTGTTACATATTCCTGGAAATTTAAATGTGTTTGTCATATACACTGGGATTGGGGCTCCCGCAGACCATAAGAGAAATATGTACAAGAAATATGACTGTGGAAAGAAGAAGTGGGAGACGGTAGAGTGTAATACTTGAAAAGAAGAAATGAGAAGATATTAGTCTTTGGCTAGAGATTTCTATTCAGAAAAGGTGGAATAACTGGATTGATAAACAAAGGAGGATCAATATAGACTTACAACGATGGTACATATAAGTATTTTTGTTATTTTCTTGTTGATGCCTTTTCCTGTTGGGTTTCGTCGCCGACCTGCTTGAATATCTGGATTGATAAACAAAGACTTATAGTGATGGTACATATAAGTATTTTTGCTATTTGCTTGTTGATGTCTTTTCCTGTGTTGTTGATGCCTTTTCCTGTTGGCTTTCGTCAGCGACCCGCTTCAAGTTCGTTTCGATGAATTCTTCAATGTAGCTTCTCAAGGGGGTGACGTTGATGTCATTCCGTATTTTTATGTTGAAAATTTCATTTTCTGATTCGCTTAGATCAATAGAAATATTACACAGATCTTGATGAATGTCTCGATTCTGTACCAAATAGCGGACTAGCCAGTTGTCCACGTGATCTTCACCATGTTCAATAATTCTATAAAAAATTCTAAAGACAAGGCCTTAAAATTATCAACTTGTTTATCGAAAGCTTGCTTGGTTAATGCCAACGAGTTGACGATTAAGATGGGGTCCCAGAACTCGTTGGTCCTTCCGGCTAAGTCTATTTTGGTGAGCTTTGTGAATAATGTTTCTTTCTTTGATATTGGTTGCTCACATGATTGGACGATGAGATACAGGTTCTTCACCTTCTCTTTCCAGCATACTTCTAATTGAGTGAGATGGATTTTGGAGGGGATATCATGTTGTCTTCTTGTCGTTTCTGCCATGTTGTTGACATGAAAGGAAAAAGGGATGACCATATCCAAATAGAAAGTTTCTTCATTTTTTAAATCCGTTTGCAGAAGGTCGAGCAAGTTGTTTTCCCTCCTTTCTAGGGAATCCATAATTTGTGATGTTTTCTAGGCCTTAGTAATCATTTCTATTCTTTTGTTGATATTTTTCTCCACATATCCTCTACATGATGCGATGAAGCTGGAGGAGCCTTTTAGCTTTGTTGCAGGGGTGCAGGGGGTCACACACATGGCTATTGCCAAAGGAATGCCAAGCAATGTCATAGGAATCAAAGCTTCATCTAATTCCTTGATCCGGTCCTTTAGTCTGGCATTCTCGGCCTCAATGACTCCAATGGAATCATGAAGAGCATCTTTGGTTGCTTTGTGAAGTCCAGATATTTGGGACAACTGCATATTGGCAAGGTCAACTTATGAACGATGTTTTCTTTTCTTAATTTTTACATCTCTCTTTTCAATAATTAATTTTTTAGATTCGCTTTCAAAAACAACACTCTGGAATACGAAGGATTCATCTTCGTCAAAAAATTCGGTATCAACTATGTCCATTGGGTAGCTATGGTGAATTGCATCTCCCAGCTGATCAAGGTTGCAGAATATGTTATCCAGATCAGTGTCAAGTTCCATGTTGTCACTCTCAATTTCAAGCTCCTTCGCCTCCCCTACAATTTGTTTTCCCTTGTTCTGCACGGGAAGCTTGTGAGAACTATCAATTTTAGGATGAACCTCGTCCGTTTGAAGAACTTTGGGTTTCTTTGTTGTTGTGGCAGGTTGTTGGAGTGATGATTTGTTACTGTGGTGGTTCTGGTCCTCGGGCCCGAAGATGTTCACTATATCTCTACATAACAATTGTCAAGCTGGTGCCAGTAGTTTATGAAAACGTTTGTTTGCTCCAGACATTGCTTGAAATGAACAAATGGAGGGGATAATATAAGCACCAGAAATTTTGGTTGAATGAGTGCGAATGGAAAATATCCTCGATCTCTTCACTCATTAATGACAATCTCTATGTGTGTTGTATGGTGAGTTGTTAGAAGTAAAGATTGATTATTGCATACTTAAAAGTGTGAAGGTGGTAGTTACAACGAAGAACATTTAAGGATTGGAGTTTTCGTGAAAGAACCAAGACGATGACGTGCGAATGACATTCCATGGTATTTGAAATTAACACTCGGAAGGGATAATAAAACCCTCTGCAAATATTGGTTTAATCTGCATTAATGGATGATCTTATCGAGCCTTTCTCCCATCAATGACAATTTACACAGTTCCTGCATGATGAGATGTTAGCATTAAAGATTTAGAGACAATACACACACACACACATATATAAATTATTTTTTATTATAGACGGGTGCGAAGGTGACGGAGACGGGGAAGAGCAAGCAAGGAAGGAATAGCCAAGTCTGAAAAGCGGTCGAACGAGCTTCAAAATAAGTTTACAGGAGACAATGAGGACAGGTGAGTGTCCAACGGTGAAATTTCATGAGTTCAGTGGATGGTTTGCATATTTGCGGAATTGTGGGAAAGTGGCTAAGTATGGAATAGGGAAATTTCGGTCGAGCTCGTTTTCAGAATTAGGGTTTGATGATTTCGTGAACGGGCCAACCCGAGGTCCCTTCGAATGACATTCCAATTCTCAGTAGAGATGAGGGCGAATGGCCGTGTCCTACAAACAACACCTAGAGTTCCGCCATATAAAAATTGATAGGCGAACTTGCGGGTTGGCTGAGATTTTATAGAGCACGTACACTCTTTGGATTGCGGGTTGTTGGGCTAGCAGGCTCAAAATTGGGCCTCTATTGCTCTGTTCCTTAGAAATAGTACCCAGACTTCCGCGATATACAAATTGAGAAGTGTACTTGTGGGCTCAACATTGCACTTCTATTGTTCTGTGTCCTCCAAACAACACTCGGAGTTCCACGATATACAAATTGACAAACGGACTCTAGGGCTGGTGGGCCCATGATTGCGATTGTTTGCGGATGGTGATCCCTATCAACTATCTGACATTATCTTAAAACATTATTTTCAATACTATATTATTAATATTAAATATTGATATTGTACAATTTAATTGGTTGGCTCAACATTGCACTTCTATTGGTCCATGTCCTCCAAACAACACTAAGAGTTTCGTGATATACAAATTGACAGACGGAGTCCACGACTGGAGGGCTCAAGATTAAATATTTATTACACATTACATGTAATATATAATACATATTACATGTAATATGTACAATATGAAACGAGAAAGTGGTTGGTCAGGCTGGCGATATAAAAGTAAGTGGAAATTTGAACACGTGTATCAGCCACTTCTGGACCTAGAACTTTTTCGAGGAACGAGTAATACATAATAAATATGTACTTTTATAAAGTATGGATATGAGATTTTATAGAGCATCCATGGGTCCTTCATTCCATACTTAGCCACTTTTTGGATCGCGGGTTCTCGGGCTGGCGGTCTCAAAATTGAGCCTCTATTTTTCTGTGTCCTACAAATAGCACCCAGAGTTCTGCGATATACAAATTGGCAGACAGACTCCAGGATTGGCGGGCTCAATATTACGATTATATACATGTATAACATATAACATATATGTTATATATCTAACATTATCTAAAAACATTATTTTTAAGTACTAAATTATTAATATTAAATATTGATATTGTACAATTTAATTAAACAAAATTATCAAATGAGTCGCAAGCTTCAATTTTGAGTCTAATTGTAGATCATTGAAGTTTCAGGCGCAAGATGTATACTGCGCACACGGGGCATGAGAGCTAGATGTCACCCACAAAGGAACCTGCAGCCATAAAAATTTTGAACTATGAAAACGAATGGCGGTCGGTTGGACTTGTGATGTAGAGATATAAATGGACATGAAATATGCCACTCCGTCGCCTGGGAACCTGCGAGCATAGACATGGATTACCCAAGTTTTGGATGCAAGATGTACACTCAGAACACGGGGAATGAGAGTTCGATAACGCGTAGCCGGGAACCCGCAGGCATAAAATTGGCTAAGGAAACAAAAGCTGTCGGTCGTACTCCTGGTGTATATTTCATAATTCATGTGCAACACCAACTATGTGGTGACCAGACCAATATGTGTACAAACTAGGGAAAGTTAAATATGTATCTTTATAAAGTATGGACATGAGATTTTATAGAGCATGTACGGATATCGCATTCCATACTTGGCCACTTTGTGGATTGTGGGTTCTCATGCTGACGGGCTCAAAAACAGGTCTCTATTGTTCCATGTCCTATAAATAGCACCCATAGTTCCGCGGTATAAAAATTGAGAGGCGAACTTGCAGGCTTGCTGAGATTTTATAGAGAATGTACACTTTTTGGATCGCGGATTCTCGGGTTGGAGGGCTAAAAAATGGGCCTCTATTGTTCTGTTCCTTACAAATAACACCCATAATTCCGCGATATACAAATTGACAAGTGGAATTGCGGGTTGGCTGGATCAACATTGTACTTCTATTGAGTTCCGCGATATACAAATTGATAGACAGACTCTAGCGTTGGTGGGCTTCGAGAAACAAGCAATACATACTAAATATGTGCTTTTATAAAGTATGGACATGACATTTTATAGAGCATGTACATATCCCTTATTCCATACTTAGCCACTTTTTTGGATTGCGGACTTGCTGGCTAGCGGGCTCTAAATTTGGCTTCTACTGTTTTGTGTCCTGCAAATAGCACCTAGAGTTGCGTGATATACAAATTGACAAGCAGACTTGCGAGCTGATTGGCTCAACATTGCACTTCTATTGTTCTGTGTCCTCCAAACAACATTTGGAGTTCCGCGATATGCAAATTGACAGACATACTCCAGGACTGGCGGGCTCAAGATTGAATATGTATTACACACTACATTAATATGTATCGCGGGTTATCAGGCCGACGGGCTCAAAATATCCACTTTTTGGATCGCGGGTTCTCAGGTTGGCAGGCTCAAAATTGGGCCTATATTGTTTAGTGTGCTGCAAACAGAACCCAGAGTTGCGCAATATAAAAATTGACAAGTAGACTTGCGGGCTAGTTGAGATTTTATAGAGCATGTACACTTTTTGGATTGCAGGTTCTCGGGATAGCGGGCTAAAAAACGGGCCTCTATTGTTCTGTGTCTTACAAATAACACCCAGAATTCCGCGATATACAAATTCACAAGAGGAATTGCGTGATAGATGGCTAAAAAATAGGCCTCTATTGCTCCGTGTCCTACAAATAACACCCAGATTTTAGCGATATACAAATTGATAGGCAGACTTGCGGGCTGGTTGGCTCAACATTGCACTTCTATTGGTCTATGTCCTCCAAACAACACTCGGAGTTTTGCGATATACAAATTGATAGACAGACTCCACGACTGGCGGGCTCAATATTGAATATGTATTACTCATTACATGTAATATGTAATACATATTACATGTAATATGTACAATATGAAATAGGCAAGCGGTCAGTCGAGCTAGCGACATAAAAGTAAGTGGAAATCTGAACACGTGTATCTGCCACTTTCGGACCTAGAAATTTTTCGAGGAACGAGTAATCCATACTAAATATGTAGTTTTATAAAGTATGGATATGAGATTTTATAGAGCATGTACGGATCCCTCATTCCATACTTAGCCACTTTTTGGATCGTGGGTTCTCGGGCTCAAAATTGGGCCTCTATTGTTCCGTGTCCTACAAATATCACCCAGAGTTCTGCGATATAAAAATTGATAGGAGGACTTCGGGCTGGCTCGCTCAACATTGCACTTCTATTGTTGCGTGTCCTCCAAGCAGCACTGGGAGTTCCGTGATATATAAATTGACAGATGGACTCCAGGACTGGCGGGCTCAAGATTGCGATTGTCTGCATGTATAACATATAACATATATGTTATATATGTAACATTATTTAAAAGAATTATTTTCAAGTACTAAATTATTAATATTAAATATTAATATTGTACAATTTAATTAAATAAAATTATCAAATGAGTCACAAGCTTCGATTCCGGATCCAATTGTAGATCACCAAAGTTTTGGGCCAAGATGTATACCACGCACATGGGGCATGAGAGCTAGATGTCACCCACAAAGGAACCCATGTCCATAAAATTCACGAACTATGAAAATGAATGGTGGTCGGTTGGACTCGTGATGTAGAGATATAGATGGACATGAAATCTGCCACTCCGTCGTCTGAGAACCCGCAAGCATAGACATGGATTACCCAAGTTTTGGATGCAAGATGTACACTCGAAACACGGGGAACGAGAGTTTGATAACGCGTAGTGGGGAACCCGTGGGCATAAAATTGGCTAAGGAAATGAAAGCGCTCGGTCGGATTCGTGGTGACCAGACCAGTATGTGTAAAAATAGGGAAAACTAAATATGTACCTTTATAAAGTATGGACATGATATTTTATAGAGCATGTACGGATATCGCATTTCATACTTGGCCACTTTGTGGATCGCGGGTTGTTGGGCTAAAAAATAGGCCTCTATTGTTCTGTGTCCTACAAATAGCACCCAGAGTTTCACGATATACAAATTGACAAGCAGTCTTGCGGGCTGGCAAAGATTTTATAGAGAATGTAAACTTTTTGGATTGCGGGTTCTTGGGCTAGTGGGCTAAAAAACGGGCCTCTATTGTTCCGTGATTTACAAATAACACCCAGAATTCCATGATATACAAATTGACAAGAGGACTTGCGGGCTGGTTGGCTCAACGTTGTACTTCTATTCATTTCCGCGATACACAAATTGACAGACAGAATCTAGGGTTGGCAGGCTCCGAGAAACGAGCAATACATACTAAATATGTACTTTTATAAGTATGGTCATGACATTTTATAGAGCATGTACAGATCCCTTATTCCATACTTAGCCACTTTTTTTTATTGCAGACTTGCGGGCTGACGGGCTCTAAATTGGGCCTCTAATGTTCAGTGTCTTGCAAATAGCACCCAGAGTTGCGCGATATACAAATTGACAAGCGGACTTGTGGGCTAGCTGGCTCAACATTGCACTTCTATTGTTCTGTGTCCTCTAAACAACTTTCAAAGTTCAAATGAAGGAAGGTAAGAAACAACATGGAAACAAACTGTTAGATAGGAACAAATGAAAAGAAAAGATGGGAGTACACATTTTTTTATTTCAAGATAGAAGAACAAAAAATATAATTGACACGAAGACAAGTCAATGTAGAGGAAGATATGGAGTGTTGAAGGAGGGAAACAAAAAATAAAAAACAGAGTTGCAAACCATTTCAACAAATACAGACAGAGTAAAGGAAAAACTATTGGATATGGAACACGGGCAGGAAAAATGCACCTTTGCATGGATTCCTCTACATTCCTGGTTAGGAATTGATAAAATATAGACAAGAATAACAACATGGCGGAAAAGACATATTAGGCAACACTTCATGTTTTCATACAAATGGTACTTATTTATAATACAATGGGTGATGATGGTAGATGTTGCTCACACCAACAAAATGTAGATATATAATCTTTGGGATGTGCAATGAAAATAAAGAGATCCAAGACATTGTACAAAAATGATTCAAACTTTGTTGCACAATGTACAACAGTGTACATATTTTGCAGCCTATAAAAAAATTGGAACCATCATATGAGAGAGGACGCAATGTTATGGGGAAGTGCTATTACTGTCCTGAGAGGAGAGATCACTATTCAAGATTGGTAGCTGCAAAGAAGATCCGCCCACAAGGATTGAAGACATTCTGCATGTTATTAAATTAAAAGAGAAGAAGCCAGAGTTTGGAGCGATTTGGTGCTCAAGTGAACACTCTTCTACCTTCACATGATTTTATGTGGCTGTTGTTGTGATTTGGTGTGGCAAACGAGAAATCGAAGCAGTTTAAGAGGTATATCTGATATGTAGTATCTGCATTTCATAATAATTAACATTTTCTTCAATATGCACCAAAGATGTACAGAATGATAGTTGTCTAGCAATCTGCCCCGATGCAAATCAAGCAAGCACTATTTCTGGTTGAGTTTTAGTATCTCAGATCAACCCTTGTTGTAGAAAAATTGTATTGTCTCCTTCGAAAATATCATGGTCATTACACAAAGCTCCAAATCTGTTAACACCGGCATAGCCATGCCCTCCACAACCTTTTATGGCACGATCTAATCTGTTGCATCAATGCTCTTTCCTAGCTGGAATGAATCCCTTCTTTTGAATATGCGGTTATGGGATTTGTTATCAGATATTGAGACTGCTTGCAAAAAATAGTAATCTGTATGATTAGCGGTCTATAGAGTGTTGCATGTTCCATCACTACTTTTAACCAAATCGGATCACTGTGGTTGAGTGAGTTGATTGGCAGTTCACGTTAAGAAAAGGAATACCAGTCACAACATGTGAAACATTCAAAATAGGAGGTCCACGAGCAACAACAAGAAGAAAAATTCAATTTAGTTATTTCATGTTCGAGTTCTTGAGTCAAAATTTAACAAGGCATAGACAAAAGAGGCTGGAGCAAGATCCCGTTCTTCTAACTAATGGAAAAAGAGTCTTTCAGTTCTGATCTAATATTAGATTCAATGCGACCTGGAGTTCCACGAGAAAAGACTCCAATTTGGTTCTATCCGGTCCCGATTGGTTCTATCGCACCCATTTATGTGCAAACATGCTCTCAAGTTGCATTCGTATCACCCTCCAACAATCGAATCAATAGTGATTTACTCAAAGATTTACTCCTTGATTTTCTCAACGTCCCCACTCTCACGGATTTAAAAAAAGTACAAGTGCTTATTTAAAATGGCATCTTATTTAAAGTGTTTACATGAAAACCGGTGAAGTAGTTATACATTCCAAAATCATGCCATGCATAAGACAAAACTATGCACACATTTTAATAAGTTATTTTTTAAAAGTTTAAGAGTGGTATGTAAAAGGATATACAAAGCATATTCAGATATGTTTTGAAAGTATTTTAAAAGTAATTTACTTCTTTTTCCAGGGAAAATTTTTTTTCCAGGGAAAGTAATTTACTTCTAAAAGTACTTTGAAGTTTTATTACTTTATAATATTTTCACTTTTTAAATAAAAGTGATCAAGGAGGAGTTAAAGAGAATTAAGAAATTTTTTGTTATGGAGGTGAGTAAATATAATATTTTTGCTCATTAGTAAATGAGAGTGAGCATGAGAGAGAAGTGATGGACTCAGGTTGTAACAAATTTATTTTTTAAGCAAGATTATTGTAAGAGTAATACTTATAATAAAATTAAAGTGTTTTTTTCTGTGTCTTAGATTCGCCTGAAATTGAGTAAGGGGATTTTAGGTACATTTTGTGTTGTGTGTGATGGTAAGATTTTTATGGAATCTTTATGTCATTATGTCTAGTGTTAACATAATCATACTTGCAATTCATCATTTAACACAACAAACATGAAGTTCAAGCTCAAATTCATGTCATTCAAGCATACGTGAAGAACATTCTCAAGCATTCAAGTCGTCAACTACATCAGTAATGGACAAATCAAAGTTTTCGAACTCAACACATCATGGAGCATTTGAAGTTAAATTGTAACTTGCAAAAAATGTTTGTTGTAAGATTACTTCATCAAGATTTATTGTAACTTGCAAACTGTCTTTTTGTAAGTTTACTTGTCTTTTTGAAATCAAGTTGAGTTGAATTGAATTTGTCATAAGGTGCATTTTCGGCTGAGCTCGACACCCTAGATTCATTTTGATTCATAGTTGACAAGGACGAGTACTTGAAAATCAAATCATTGTAATACGTTGGGATGCATTTTCGGTGGTAACCGACATCCTCAACTTCTTGGAAGCAAGTTCAAGCAAGGCAAGTTCAAGTGAGCGTGAATAGCAAGCGAGCGTGAAGTTCAAGTGAACGATTCAAGTGAGCAAGTTGTAAATAAACCTTCTTCTGTCGAGTCAAATTGTAATCAGGATCTACCTACACAAGGAGACCTCATTTAGTGTTTTTGAAATGGCTCGAAGTTTCAAATTATTAGAGTTACTGAACACTCTAATAAACACCATTGAAGACAACATAGTGATATTGAAAAAAACAACTCTTCAATCAATGCTAACTTGTTTGCAAGTGACGCAATCTAAAGTTAGACTTCTTCAATATCTATCCCAACTATTGAATGATGAGTTGATAGATATCAAAAATCAACAACTAGTGAATTGTTCCGAACTAGTTTTTGTTCAGAACAACCCTCTGTATGATGATAATGATGATGATGATGATGATGATGATGTTTTTAATCAACAACCAGTGAAGGAACAACACAGTGATACAACTTCAGAATCAGTTTCAGACGAAGTTGAATCTATTCATGAACCTACATTTCAAGAGTTTTCTTTTGATTTTAGTGAAGAAAAACTTTCAATGATGCATCAACATGTAGTAAATCCACTTCCACGGATTTCAAAGAAATAGGTTTGGAATACTCTTTCCAAGCCCATTATCAGACCTTCGGAAGAAATCATCTACAACAAGAATAGAACAGGACTTGGATATGACAAGGAAGTTATCTTTCATATTCTTGATTATTCCAGACCAATCAAGTTCCAAAGTGCTGGATTCCTTCAAGAATCTTCAACTTCACTTGTTCAATTTCAACATCAGAATGATAAGTGCCAACATTGTAATCGAGTTGGTCACAAGGAGAATCAGTTTTGATCTCCATCCTTGCCAACATTGTGGCAAGCATAACCATTCTTCAGACAGATGTTCAACACTGAAGAAACCTGCAAGATTGAAAATTCACTATGAGTGGATTGATCCTTGGCAATGGTCATCAACAACCAAGTGATTATATAAGTCTTACCATAGAATTCAATCTCGAGTAAAAACCAATCTTGTAGCTCATAATTTTTTTTTCACCTCACATAAGTGGTCCCCTTATGGCGTAGCTTTTGAGCATGGCCCTCATGGGATGAGATAACATGTGGGTTTTTCTGCATGCCCACTTTGTGTTGTACTCAAATGAAATAAGTATGGTACTCTCTTGAGCCTAGAAGGGGGGAGTACAATGATGTAACTCTCATGCACCTTAAGGGGGGGAGTTCAAAATTCCAGTGATGATGGTTCATGAAACCACTTATGGTCTCTCCTTTCAGCTGACAAAGGGGGGAATTGATGATGGAATTGGTTGTCAGACAAAAAGTTTCGACAACAACAAACATCAAGTATGCCAGATGGGCATGGAATTTTCCAAATGGACAATTACGGTTTGTAGATGACAGACTTTGGCAAAATTATGGTTCAATAAGTTTAAGTTGAATCATACATAATTTGGATGTTAATTTTGATTTTGAGAGCAGTGATGTGGATGTTTGGTTCACATAGATGGTCATTTGACCTAGCATAGGACAAGAGGATCCTTCTGCATTGCAGCTTGGCATTTGATTGAGTTGTCAGGCATTTTCAGGGATGTGTCAGACTAGAATTTGATTCACTTCTCTTGGTTCGCTCTCATCAAATTGAAGTTTACATTAAGCGAACAAATTACATGCATCCTGGCTCACATGATCACATATTGATATTTTCTAGAGATGGAAGACTTTGGTAGGATTATGGTTCAATGACTTGCAATTGAATCATTCACATTATACATTGGGATGTTGTTGGATACCTAAAAGTGTTACAATTGGTTAGTGGTTATCCAAAAACCATCAGATACATGGTATCAATTGGTTAGTGGTCATCCCAAACCACAGATTCAGAGAGAACTTTCAGTGATACACTGATAATAGAGTGGTGATACTAGATGTTCACCAATTAGCAGAAGACATCAAATTCTTCTAGCTAAAATACTTAGCAAAATGATCAAATTGTCAAGCAATCAGGGAATGTCTAGATATTGTAGTTGTTCACTTCCACATCTAAGCTCTCTTCTAGTTCATTTCAAATGAACATGTTCAACATCCAGATTGGCGGTTTTTCAGGCAATTCTTCATTGAGGCTCATCATAGGAGTTTTAGTATGAAGACTTGGAATTGATATCAGTTTATGATTTATTGTTGGTATTATTGATCAGACTTGTGATTGAGGGGGGGATTGTTAGCCTATGGCTTACCTTTACCAATCACAAAGTCTAAGTTGTCACCTATATTTGTATTATTCATTTAGGATATTAGTAATATATCCTCAAGTGATGACTAATGATTTAGTTAAGATTGCCTAGCCTAATCATCATGCATGATTTTAGGATCTAGAGAAAATCTCTCTATGAGGTGGCATCGCCCATTGTACTATAAATATGTAACATTGGAGTGAATACAAAAATTAGTTGGCTAGTGAGCCCTTTCCACCATGTTGTTGTTCTTGTCTATATTTTATCAGGAGTTTTTTGCGATGTCTAGTTTTCCTATTTGTTTCTATGAACAAAAGCACAAAAAAACTAGATATGAACACAAGTTAACATGTAAAGAAAAAGGCAAGTACTATGTACATATACTAAATAAAAGAGAATAAGATGAATAGAGTAACAGATAGTTTTAGAAGAATGTACCTTTTTTTTTTTTTTTTTTTT
>ML783720.1:181691-199491 GCA_009831015.1 Picea engelmannii
TGCGTAATGTATATTTCATAATTCAAGTGAAACACCAACTGTATGGTGAGCATACCAGTATGTGTACAAATCAGGGAAAAATAAGAAGCTGGATAATTTTTTTATTTTTTTTTGCAACAAGCTATACATATATGCTTTGAAACATAGAAATATGACTTTGCAATATGTTTGATGTATATCTCATAATTCAATTGAAATACCAATTGTATCGTGATCAGACCAATATGTGTCTAAGATAAACATATTGTATTGAGGAATAGGCACATTTGACCACACATGGTCAATAAGTGTGTTTTGCAGATGGCTTGTGTTGTTCAAAAGAAAGTGGAGACTGTATTTGCACATGTAATTTTTCAATTATTTTGTTTTGGCATTATTTTGTAGCATGTCAATATTGAAGTCTCCTACAAGCACAATGGGTCCGTTCAGATGGAAATGTCCCAATGCATTGGAAATAACATCTACTATGTTGGAGAATGTTGCATGGGGAGCAACATACAGATTCAGTACTGTAATTTCTGTTTCATGGAAAAATATATTTGGAAGAACCACCTCAACATTATTTTCTTCGAAATGTATATGGTCCAAAATTGGTACATGTCTTTTCACCAATATCATCACCCCATGTGTAATGTAACTTGATATGCAATTGTGATTTGGGAATTGTTTGTTCTGCATGCATAATGCCATGTATGTTTCCTGCAAGTACATAATATCGGATTGCATTGTATCATAGTCATTGAGTATATCATCCATGTGTGCATTTAAGCTGCGTGTCTTAAGCAAGAGAATTGATACAGATGACTTTGTTTGTATGAATTGGTAATCATACTACAGTTGCCATTTTGCGGTGGTCCTGAGTCGTTCCATTTCAATATCAACTTTTTGTTTGAATTTGAAGTTATATTTTGTAAGAGGACTTAGTAAATACAAGGAGTCTATGCTTTTGACACGGGATAGTGTTGTGTATACAAGTCCATGTATCTGAATTCTAGCAGGTTGAAATGAAACATTATCAAGTGTTAGTCTTTGCGATCTATGGACTGTACGTGCACATGCAAGTTTAATTGGAAAGTATTTTCGAATATTTAGTTGACATGTCTTTGCTGATGTCGATACTGACTTTGAGATTCACAAAATAGGTGTTCAATCGCTTGCAGTGTCTGAATTATATAGATAATCCAACTTGCTTATTTGTTCCTTGCCTATATGCGGTTCATGGAACTTAATCCAAAGGACATCAAGTTTTTTTGTTTTCGTATAGCCTTTGAGTATTCCATCTACACCATTGACCAAACCATCCTGTGAATCATAGTTACATGCATATATTTCAACCAACATTTCTAATTTCAGGACAAGCTGCAAAGGTAAAGTGGTTGTATGTTCATGACGTGGCACATTTCCATGGTTGTCTTCTTCTAGGTCAATTGAATTGATGATGATATCATCACCAGGAATGAGCGATAGCATGTTCCTGTTATGCATTGCAACATCCTTATTTGTGTAGAACAGGTAAGGGAACGTTGGGTCTATTGGTGCAGGGAGCAAGCACCTCAAATTGATATATGTTAAGTCATCATATGTTTGGTTGTTTGTCCGCATTCTATTCAGAGCATTTAATATTGTCTCTCCAAAAGTCATGCATCACTGTTTGCATGTTAACCGTAGGTTGTTCAAATATCAAAGATTCTTGGATGGGTTGTTCCTGGTAAATATCCCCACAGAATATCATGTCAATGTTTCCAAAGTATTTTGTGTGCACATGTTTTATGCTCTTAGTCGGTTGTCAATGGAATACAAGAAGCGAATTCCAATCAAAGATGCTTCATCTATAAAGACAAGTTGGAGTTCGTCATAAATCTTAGACAACGTATCCAACATTTCCTTATTAAGTGGAAGAAACTGTGACTTTTTAAAAGGCATTCAAAATGTAGAGTGGACTGTTGTTCCACCTGCATTATATGAAACTTTTCTTGTATATGAAACTATTAGGCCCTTTGGTTTCATAGGATTAGAGGAATTGTTTGAATCATAGATTCGTATAAGAATTTGCAATAGTGACTTCGCTGTGAATGTATTGCCTATTCCTGCTCCACCTGTAAGGAACAAGTGCACAAGAGTGTCCATGTTCAAGTGTTTTTTAAGCATAATGTCCTTTAGAATTGTTTGTTGTTCTCGATTCAACATACGTCTTATTCTGTGGTATTCATTATTTTCAATTAGGAAAGGATGTTTTGTGACTTGAAAACCAAGATTGATACGTTTTTCACTTCCACCTGCTCGAGGACAAGGCAAATCCACTTGTAATTCATAGGACTCGCAAGGAGTTCTGGTTGTTTTCCAGTTTGTGAATGTCTCATCAAGATTGTCAGGGTTTTCTAGTTCATTAAGTGCAATTTCTAGATCACCCCATGTTGGATTAACATTGTAGGTAAATCTAGCTTCATTGATTTGCACTATAGTCTCAGAGGCAACATACACAGCCTCCCATGTAGAGAAGTTATGTTTTAATGTCTCTTCATTTTCATCGAACGAAATGTATAGTGACAATTTTTTTCTACAATAGTTCTCATAGTCAGAATGTTTATTGTGTTTGACAAAACATATCACAAAGGGTTTTTTTATTTTTGATATGGGCACACCATTTTTTTTGTAATGCGTTACAAATTCTAGTAAGAAGATATGCCTAATAGGAGATGGACGTTGGAGGTAATAATCAGCAATAGAGCGACATAGCACGTCTTCTGAATTGTCAGGCTCTTGTTCTAGAAAAACCGGTGGTTTAAGCACAAATGTGTGTTTCTCAAGTGGAAATGTGTTTATGAAGATACATTTTCTTGAACTACAAGTGAGGGGCAGGGAAAGTGCAATGTGAACTGCTTGCTGAGCAAACATTTTTTGAAGATTAAGCAATGTATTGCCAAGTGTGTGTATCATTTGTATGGCATCAATATGAATTCTTTCATGTTCTTTGTGTATTCTTTTGAATGCACTTGTCATAGATTTGTCAACCTTTGTCATATACGAGGTACAACACAATGTTGCAGCATATGCATTGAGTACGTACTGTGCATTTGTATTTTCTTTCCACATAACTGGAATGTCCTTGGAGAAACTGTTGTTCCAAATATGAGAAAGTTTTTGTTTAAGGAAAACTGTTGGTTGTTTAAGCGTACATTAAATGGCTTGGATGTACTCATCTTCTAATAGATTTAGCCATGTCAAGAAGTCAATGAAGCTCATCAGCTCGTCAAACTCTCCTTGTTCTAGAAATGAAAACAAGGATTTAGATTTCTCAACAACAACATTGTCCTCTAAACTAAGTGGCTCTATGATTCTTGTAGCTCTCATTGGCGGCACAAGAAATTTGTATTTGCAATGCAAGTTTTTTCGTTTTCTACAACTTCTTGTATGATAATGTCTATGAACTTTGGCAAGTTCTGGATCCAAATGATATGTGTTGCATGTTATGTATTTGTCCACAAATTTCTCGATCTGTGAATTGTTGTCAGCTCCATAGACTGGTGCACCCTCTATCCACAATAGTGTGTGGTCATGTTCATTCCCCCTATTCTGGAATTCAGTCACAAAAAATTACTCCGATATTTTTTCGAAAAACGTTTCATCATGGCATATTAATTGTCTCAAAGGATTTATTCTATGTCTATAATAGTGAGTACATGTCACTAGGTCTTTTCTTACGAGGTAGTCAATCTTATTATTTTCTAGTGTATCAGTTTGTTTTTTACGTTTCGTATTCCTATGCAGGTCAGATATGACAACCACCAATGGATCCCAACAATGATTTGCACTTGCAAATGTGATGAAAAATGTTGGCGGGCCCAATTGTCGGATCATTGCAAAAACACCTTTCTTGTTTTGTTGGAAATAGTCATGAGAGGTGCGAATGTTTTTGAAATATATGTATCCAATATCAGATTTCAGAATTTTTTCTAGGTTTACTTTGTACTTGACATCCTTGGCCAACAACTTTATACCTTGTAACTGGCCTTTTCTTATTCAGACCCACATGCAGGAGAGAACTTGCTCTATTATTATGCAAATTGTTTTGAAAAATAAATTGGTTATGTGACAAGAGAAGTCACCGCTTGAATGTAGTAGCTCTCATCATACTATTTTATGATAATTGAATCGTTTTGTAATGTTAGTGGCACACAGATTTCCATAGAAGAGTGTTGGGAAGTTCATTTCCTCAACGAATTTGTTCTTGAATATTCCAAGTGGACGTTTCTCCTCAACAGGTGCAATTTCGACAATCTTGTCTTGCAAGGCATGAATGCACTGTGAATCAGTGAATCTATGCACCAATGTCTTAGCAGGTGTTTCATTCTCTGATTCATCACTTGTATCAAATTCACTAGAATTTTCGAGAGTCTCTATAGAGTTGACATCCTCTTCTCCAAGAACATTGTTCCAGTTCTCATTTATACAAATGTTTTGTGCTTTGTACAGGGCCCTGGAACATAATTCCTTTAATGCTTTCATAACAACATGCACATGCACTTTGCATTTCTGATACGCATTTTTGTATCACAAACGTATTTTCAGAGCCACAACAATTGTCACTGTATCAATAATGAATTGTGGCAAGGATTTTTCACAACATCTATCTGAACATGCACATTAATAATTGATCCTGTTAAGCCCATCCGGGGTCGTTTATAGCCCCAGGGATTGATTTTTGCAAATGAAATTCACAAAGACACAAGTCTCTCTTCAACTTCCATAAGTGCACTTACATCTGGTAGTGGTGTATTACATCTTATTTGGTCAGGGGTTGCAAATTATGGCAGTTTTCCATTTTCAAGCGACCATTTGCATGGAAGACAAATTTTTCCACTGGAAAATGTTTTATCGTGGGATGTCAAGCACATGTATTCTTCTTCCAAATCAGGCGTGGAAGACTTACTGTTTTTTGTGAAATTCAATTGTTCACAAATTGCACATGCAATGGAAGGAGTGTCTTTAATTTGTTTCACGTAGGTGTGTCTTGCATCTTTATTTCACAGGGAAGTATGGGTAGAAAGTGTTTTCTAGTTTTCATTGGTATTAGTGCATGGTGTTGCTTCTATCCCACAAAATGTGATAGTTGCATTGTGGGATATGCGACCGTACCTATTTTTGGTGTGTTGTGCACAAACAAATTTCCTTGGATTTTGATATGTGAGTTTCTCTCTAAAAGGAAGCGTAGCAATGTATTTTTTTCTCTCGCGCATGACCTTTTTCAAGTTGTGGTAACTTAGTATACGTTTCTTGTCCAAGGGCAAGATGACGTGATGGAAACTGGGATGAATTTCACTCTGATTCAGGTTGTGATAACTTAGTCTACGTTTTTTGTTTAAGGCCTGTATGGCCTCATCACAACTGGGATGAATTTCACGCATAATTTTTTTCAACTTGTGATAGCTTAGTCTACGTTTTTTGTTTAAGCCCTATATGGCCTCATCACAACTGGGATGAGTTTCACGCGTGAATTTTTTGTTTAAGCCCTGTATGGCCAAATCGCAATTGGGAGGAGTTTCATTCTCACTAAAAAGCATGCCAGGTGTATGCAGATTCAATGTGGTTTGGGTGGCATGGACATTGAACCCTGAACCAGTGATATGTCCAAGCAAAGGTTGATAATGGATATGTGTTGTATCTATTTTCAACGAGAGAATGTCAATTGTTTGATCGTAATTTGAATCAATAGACTAGGAATGGGCAGTGTCATCTACCAGGGTCGACCAGACCTAGATATTTACTCTGAATGTGATAGACAACCACTGCAATCAGAATCTGCAACCCTCCACATTTCCTTTTTCATATGGCAGCACCATGTTTACAAGGTATTCTTGCCAACTTCCAATTGTCGACATATTTTCTAGGAGATATGGCGAAAGGTGTTGATGCAAGTAGCTAGAAGCATATTGGTTGTCGCCTATAATTGCATTGCAAAAGGACAATATAGTGTAAAGCCGTAGTGACTGCACATTGAACTTTGCTGCTACTAAACAAGAAATTGCATTGAACAGAATATCTCCACAGCTAGACACAACAGTTGTTGCTAGCTATAAACCATGGCAGTCTATGCGATGCATAATCGGTTTCCACTGCGATTCAAGGTCTTTGCAAATGAGGGACAAGTAAATATGAGGTCCTTCAAGATTGCACATGGACAATTTTTTGTACAGTAGTGGTTCATAATGACCACTGACAACATTGGCATCATGGAACAAGATGCAATATGGATTGTTAGATGCAGTTTTGTTGAATAGTAGATATCTTGTTTTTCTTGTCAATGAACATATTCCAATTGATATATTGAGCCAGTTAGATAGTCACCGTATACAAAATGTATCTCCCCAAAGTCCCCGCTCATGTGCAGGTAGAATTGGAGATGCACACAACCGCAACTTTGAAAAATACATAGCAACATCATGTATTCCATGCAAGTGTCGAAGAAAATCGGATTCCAGTTTGTATTGATACGACTCCAATACCTTAGCATCACCATTTTTTAAATAGCCCAGGAAATAATCTATCAATCCATTGCGCAAGTCGGTAGAGGAATAATGAAAATGCAGTAGAACATGAAATGCATCGAAAAGACAATCCCCTACAGTATACGAGAATGCATCCAATCTAAAAAGGCCATTGTTATCCAACACCTCGTCAATGATGTCATGTATAATGGAGTGTGTATCTATTTCATACAACTCAACATATATTACTTGTTTCATCTTTTGAACTGTGATTTTGAAGTTGTTTCTTAGATACTTTTAGTTTGCATGAAAATAGAGAAAAGAGGAAAAAAATAATAAAATGAGGAAAAAAAAATAGTAAAACAGGAAAACTACAAGCGCGAAACTGCGTACCAATCCCCGTATGTATCCTTCAACCTTGTTCTTTTCAACTTCAATCCCCCCTAGTCCCCATAGAATATGACAAGAAAACAAACCGACACTGGAAAGTGAACCAAACAAAAGAAACAATGCAAATAAATAACACCATAAATTTACTGAGCAGAAAGACCGATTTGAACCTATTTATGGCATGCATCCTACAAGCTTCTTAGAGCCAGAAAAAGTTATGAAAAATAGGAAGGACAGGACAAAGACAACATGTGGATGCAGTTTTTCGACCCAGAGAATAAAAGCATTCCCTGCCTCTACACCCCGATGGATGGTTCCCTCTTGTGATAGCTCCGAACTAGTTTTCGAAAACCCTATGCATTGGAATTTCCGAAATAGCTATGGACATGGTAGTCGGCATATGAAGACACATGGTTTACAGGAACATAACTTAAGAGCACAAAGAAATATGGTCTGCAACAGAATTTCGAGGTAGGGACTCCCACCATTGAAAAATAGCAACGAAACGATGACACAAAAACTTACCCGTCAACGAGGGATGATAAGAGATCATCCCCAAAACCTGCAAACCGCAACAAAAGGTTCAACAACTTGCAAAGTTGAAGAACAACAAACCAACGAACAACCACGAAGTCATCCAAATGCAACTGCAAGACCTCAACTTTGCAAAGTTGAATCAAACAAGAACAAGAATCATGGAACCAACCAATGAACAAGCATCAACCACTGAACCAGTGATGCCGGTGGAGAACAATTCAACACAATTTCACTGCAGACAACACCATAAAAAAATGGAATGAAACTGTAGTGCAACACATCTGTACAATAAACATTTAAGAATGCCAGATCTGTTAGGTAAACACTTAAGACTGTCAGAACCGTCGAAGGGCGTAGCCCTGTGCAAACATTTTAAAAAAAAATGCTGCGTGGAAGGCCCGTTCTCTCGAATCACGCAAGAATAAAGCAAAAATCACACAGAAAGTTCTAAGCCAAACATTCGAACTAATGCTAACATTAATCCACCTTTGAGCAATGAATAAGAAAATATATGATTCAAAAAGACCATATACGATCAAATACTTTGGATATGCCAACATATATAACATTGGGAATAGCGAAGTTGACAATAAGACCTCCAATCCGTTGTCCAATAAGATCATGACATATATGGTACTTTTTATTATATAAAAATCAATGTTTTTAGTTCCCTAGTTCCAACAATAAATAGTATGGAAATATTTGTGATAAAAAAACAAACTAATATGAAATCAACGAGTTATCAATTGTTATAGTTGCTCTATGCCTACGACAAGAATTAATAAGTAAACTTTAAAAATAAAGTTGTTTTTTATAATTTCATAAAAAGAGGGGCTTTGAACGCGTATTTTCCAAAGTTATAAAGTTTTTTATTTCTTAATGTGAGAAACTTTAGTTTGTATTATTAATACTTTTATTTTTTTGTCACATTTGTTTTTCTTCGTTGAAGAAAGATAAGATCCCTCGTTTTACTTCTTTCCTTTTGAAGTGTAAACAACTTAACTTATTTTTATAAGTAAAAACACTTTTTGTCGTCGAAAGAAAACTAAAAAGGCAAACAACCTAAATTTATTTTTATTTATTTTGGTAAATAAAAGTACTTTTGGCTATTAAAAAGATGGAAACAATTTAAATATCACTTAGTAAAAGAAGAGGAAAATATATACTCATAAAAGATGATAAGAAATATACATTTAAATTAAAACATAAAGATTATAAGAAAGAGTCATTTAAATTAAAACATGTTTAAGAAAGATACATTTAAATTAAAACATAAAGATTATAAGAAAGAGTCATTTAAATTAAAACATGTTTCTAATTTAAAGTATAAAAGAATAATGATAATAATGATGGTTATTAATGTTTACATTAACTTTGGTTTATTAAATTTTAGAAAGAAAAATCATTTTGTTTGTTTTACAATTTTACTTAGGTATTTAAAAATTGAGAAAAAAAATATTCTTAAGGTTTTATAGACTTGATAAGTTAAAAGGTTAGGAAGGTCAATATTGTAATAAATATTCTAAAATTGTTGATATATTCTTTCAACCCACAATGTTTTAGAGAGATATTTATCGATGTTGATTTTATTTTTTACATTAATTAAAATACAGTGATAGTTTTGATCTTCTAAATTGGAGTTAGTTACCTCCTTAAATATTATCTTAATTCTCTCTTATCCTCTAATTCTTTATGGCACAACAATTTCTCCTTAATTTTAGATGTAATAATATTTTCAATATTGTTAATATTATGCAAAGTGATATGATTTGGCCAAGACTTGAAATCTTTATGCCAACCCTACTTGTAGTGCATGTGCTTTTCACTAGAGTTTGTAGTAATCTTAGGAATATGTTTTCCTTCCATGTTGGTTGTTATGTTCTTGTATATTAGGTACCTATCCATAACCACGCTCTCAATGGAGGAAAAACTCTCTTCTTTTAGGAGGATAGGATAGGGCATATTTCCTTAAATTTTAAGATTATAACTTATAACATGCTTCTAGAATTGTATATTTCTCCACAATTCTCTAGAGATCTTGCAGCCTCAAACTTCACAACCATATATGATAATAGGAGTGATGAGAGTATCAAAGAGGGGTTTGATTTTATCCCAAATTCAAAAGGTTTACTGATTTAGAATTGTTTTCAAGGCCAAAATAAGTTTTTCTCCCTCCATTTATCCTTTTCTCAATGCTATAATTACAATTAAGCTTGTGATGTAGATCAACTTTGAGATATTTGTATGCAATCACTTCCTCCAAGTTGTTTCTCTGATACGAATAATTACAATAAGTGATATTCTTCTCAGATTTGATTAGCATAACATTTCCTCAAAGTTGTTGTTGTTGTTGTCATACATGAAATTAAAATAAGTGATATTCTTCTCAAATTTGATCATCGTAACATGTATCATACATGAAATTACAATAAATGATCTTCTTTCTGGATTTTATTATCATAACATGTGTCTTGTCCGTGTTAATAGTCATACCCATACTAGAGAATAAATTCTTGAGAATTATTAGTTGCTTGTCTAGATTATAGGGACACCTTGCCATAAGAAAAATATCATTAGCAAAAAGAAGAAGGATGTTGACTATCACCACTAAATCCATGTCAAGAGAACATGGTTCTTCGAAACAACCCTCTAACGTATCAATGCATATGCCAAATAGGGTAGGGGATGTTGAATTTTCACTATGCTAGGATCAAGCATCAGGTTTATTTCATTTTTAGCATTTTCTTGAACCATAAAAAAATGCAGCTACACCATCACAATTGCTGCAATAACCAAGATCACAAGAAGAAATACCATGCACAAGAACACACGAAATATCCTTGGAAACCCTTCTCAACAAGGGAAGAAAACCCAACAATCATTTACTATATTCTCAAGAGAAAGACCTCGCACGCCATAGACCTAGCACACAAAAGGGTTCTCTCCAAAACCAAGAAGCTAGCACCCAAGAGAGGTGCGTACTAGAAGATGTACTTGCTGAAATTCCAAAATTACATGTGAGTTGTGTGTTTCCTCAATGGGGAAATCACCTTTATTTATACTAGACTGGACACATCAAAAGTGGTGTCTATTGGCACAACAAGGCCGACCTCAATAACTCGGAATATAATTAATAATTACAATATTAATTATCTTTTACATCAATTATTTTTCACTTTATGGTGGGGCTGACCTGTACCCTTTACACCACAATTAGGGTTACAGGTAAATCTTACTCTTAGACAATATAACAAGGGATCTCACACACCCACTAGTGCTCAGCCACTAGGGGCACATTCACCTGTCCTCAGCCACATGGATGTCCTACTTAACAGATCTCTATCTCATTGAGTCTCACAAGAGAATCATCTAGACACACACCCACTAGTGCTCAGCCACTAGGGGAACGCCCACCTATGCTCAACCATAGGGACGTCCTACTCAACAGATCTCTATCTCACCGAGTCTCACGGGAGAATCATCTGGAGTACCACATCATCTCAACTCTCTACACAGAGGAGAACGATACACCCATCACATGGGCACCTTCACCCCTCACAGGGGTACACATCGTTTCATCTCAAATGACACACCCATATCATGGGAATTATCACCCTACACAGGGGGACACACACATCGACACACCCATCTCATTGGTATCCTTACTCCACATAGGGGAACACAACATTCCATATCAGTCTCATAGAGAAATGACACACCCATCTCATGGGCTCTCTCACAAGCCAACTCACTCAGTCTATGTCCTAGAGGATGTCTCACGAAGTTGTAACTATCAACACTCCCTCTTAGCTAGGGAGGCATTATCCACCATGCCAAGTCTCTCACGAAAGTACTTGAACTTCGTCTTGGCAAGCGGTTTGGTGAAGATATATGCAATATGCTCATGTGTAGGAAGGTATTGCACGTGTATTGCTTTCCTTTGCACCATGTCTATGATATAATGATATTTTATCTCAATGTGTTTCGATCTATCGTGAAACAAAAGTTTCTTAGAGAGCTTCACACAACTCTGGTTATCACAATGAATAATGGTAGGATCCATCTCATGATCAAATAAATCTGTCAGAAGCTTACGAAGCCACATTGCTTCATATACTGCCACACTCAATGCTATATACTTTGCTTCTGTGATACTCAAGGCCACATAGCTCTGTTTTTTTTTGCACCAGGAAACCATGGTAGACCCCAAGGAAAAACAACAACTGGATGTGCTCTTCCATTCCACTGCGCTCCCTACCCAATCTCCATAGGTATATCCCTGAAAACTCAAGTCTACATTGGAGGCACATCTCAGGCCATATCCAACTGTGCCTCGTAGATATCTCAATGCATGCTTCACTTCTATCTAGTGAGTCTGTCTCAGATGACTCATAAACTGACTAAGTACATTCACTACATATCATATATCAAGTATGGTGTTAACTAGACACATCAATGATCCAATCAATTGTCGATACAAATGTGGATCAATCTCGCCTGAATCAATGGACACATCATTCATTTTCTTTAAATCCATCACCATCGGTGTAGGCATGGATTTGCACTATGTCATATCGAACTTCTTCAATATCTCCACTGTATATTTTCCTTGACTCAATAAAATCTCATAAGTGCTCTACCATACTTCTAGTCCCAAGAAGTAGTGCATCATACCCAGATCCTTCATCTCGAATTTAGAACTCAATGCTTTCTTGCATTCAACAATAAATATTTCTGAACCGGTGAGGAATAAGTCATAGACATACAAGACCAATATTATGCACTCGTTACCAAAAATATGATAATATAGGTTTGGATCAACAACACTCTTGTTGAAGCCCAACACTTCCTTTCATACTGCAAAAAAAATGACACCATTTATGGCACTTTATGGATACCACCCTCCTTCCATCACTTCTTCTCTAGAAGAAAAATCTAAGGTTCAAGAAGTGGAAGATCACATCGAGAATCAACAACAAGTTCTCCAAATCTTAAGGGACAACCTTACCATGGCACAAAATCGCATGAAACAACAAGCAGATCAACATCATAGTGAAAGATGTTTTGAAGTAGGGGATTGGGTGTTTTTAAGACTACAACCATACAAACAGATGTCCCTCAAGCAAGCCAAGAAGGATAATAAATTATCACCAAAGTACTATGCCCTTATAAGGTGTTGCAAAAGATTCGTACTATGGCATACAAATTGGAGTTGCATGTATCTTCACGAGTACACCCAGTTTTCCATGTTTCATGCTTAAAGAAGGTTATAGGCGACAAGATCCCAGTTCAAACTATATTGCCAGAACTTGACAGGGAAGGAAAAATCATATTGGAGCCTGAAGCCATCACTGACACAAGAATTCGCCAGCTGAGGAATAGATCCATTTCAGAGTATCTCATTAAATGGAGGAAACTACCGGCTGAAGATTCCTCTTGGGAAGATGAGTCTTTTATACATAAGCATCCAGGTTTACTCAAGCATTGCAGACAACACTTGTCTCAAGGGGAGGGGCATGTTAAGCCCTAATATTGGCTCATTAACCCATAATTGGGGCATATTACATTAGTAATGTTATTTTATTTATGTCGTCTTTATTCCATTAGTTGTAATTATACCTCCTAGTCTCCTATATATACCAAGGAGACATTTTCATTTGGAATCATCTTGTACTTGAACATTTAAGTGGGGTAAAAGGAGGTTGCCCCCTCAAAGAGGCTTATTATATGAAATTATCTCTTTTTCAAGGCATTGAGTACTTTTTCTGAGGTTTTTCTATGCTATATTGCTATTTGGTTCTTAACACAACTCCCTCTACTTGTGAGAATCCTCTAGCTACAAATCTCGCTTTGTATTCCTCGACACTTCAATCAGCTGCATGCTTGATCTTATATATCCACTTGGAAGTCACTACAGACTTCCCTTCTCATCTCAGAACAATATCCCATACATCATTCTTCATTATGGACTGATATTCTTCTGTCATGGCATCTTGCCATACCTGTTGACTTGCTGCTTCTACATGACAAGAAGGCTCGGTATCAATGATGTGGCTCATGGCTTAAAAATAGCTCTAAAATATCTTTGGTCTCTTTCTCTCTTAAAATGTGCCTCAAGGAGCTGCATGTCCCTCTGCCTCCTGAAGAGTTTGTCGAGCCCATGTAGACCTTTTATGGCCTACTGCAATGTCTCTGGGAAAATCAACTGGAGCAACTGGATCAACTGGAACAATGGTTTTCTCCCTCTGAATTGCTGAAGGGGAGAAGATATTATCTCTTCCTTCTTCTCAAGTAGTTTGACTCCCTCTGAGTCAAGTGACTCCCTCTAAAGTCTGAAGGATAGACATCTTTGTTTTTTTGTGTTGCTAACCTGAAGGTATCTCATGTCTTCTCAGGTCCTCTACTTACTCTATAGTACTTTTTTGACCTCAGTACTAGGATAATAACCAAGATGGCCTCCCATAGGGATAACAACCAAAATGGTCTCCTATATTAGAATAATAATCAATCAAGAAAAATTGGACTCTCGTACCAGGGATAATGGTCCAAGTCATGAGGGCTCCCACACTAGGTATAATACCCTTCATTACCAAAATGCAATCAACTACAGGTTAATGATTAAATCAAATAAGGAAACTAGTATAACAACTTACCCTAGTCTATAGTTATTCTCACTCTTTGTATTTGGTCTTCCTGAGAAAGGTTAGAGGAAGTAATCCTCATTTCTCATGTCTTCATATTTCTGAGGTGGGTCTACATCATTGTCATTGGTGGAAACATATTGTCTTCCTTTCTTTCGGGTAGGAAAATTTCTCGCAAAGTTCCCATACCTGTCACATCTGAAGCACTGAATCTTTGACATGTCTTTTCTTTGATCATAACCTGAAGCTAATGAAGTCTTCTCATCTTTGAATGTTTCCTTGAAGTTTCTTTTAAATATTCCTCCTTTATTTGTATGGAGTGCAAGAGCATGATTGTCATCATGAGGGGATTCTTCCACCCCTCTAGCTCTAAGTTTGATTTCTTCTTGGGTACAGTCTATCCACAAACGATCAAAAGTAGGTAGTTTTTCTCTTCCACTGATACTTTGAAGAAATGGTTCCCAATGTTTTGGAAGATTATTAAGAGTGGTCAAAAAACGTTCTCTGTCAGATATGATTTCTCCAATGGCACCTAGCTGATCTATGATCTCTGACATGTTCATAAATAAGGAAACAAAAATGTCACCTTTTGTCATCTTGATATTTTGAAGCTGACCCTTTAATGTAATAGTTATGAGGGTGTTTTCACTCTCAAACATATTCTTCAATGCTTCATACATTTCATAAGTTATCTTCAGGTTGGAAATACAAGGTAGGAGATGATCTCTTACTGAGTAGATGATTATCTTTCTTGCATTGACGTCATCTTCATTCCTTTCTTCCTTCTCTTCATCTGTAGTTGTCTCTGGTAAATATTTTTGTATTTTCCACAATAGATCTTCCTCTTCAAGAGTGATCTAAAGTATTGACTTCTAGGAACTGAAGTTTCTTGATCCATCAAGCCTATCTTCCACCAAGGTTATGTTCTTCATATTTTCAGATTCTTCACAAACCCTTGTCATCTGGGCTAGAAAACCTAACGGCTAGGCTAGGATAGAAAACATAGGTTTTGTTGGGCTTATGATTGCCAACAATAAGCCTTGAAGTCCAGAAGAACACTGGTAAGCTTGAAATCTTCTTCAATGAGCTGCATAAACCCTAAAACCAAATATCTCCAGAAAATTGCGGAACCCTAGAAATCCTAGGGCCAAAAATCCAAAATGCTTGGAAATGCAATTTGAAGCTTGCTGGAGGTGCATTGAAGGAGTTCATACAATCCTATATCATTTTTATCCTCAACGTCCAAGTTTAAGGTGCTGAAATCACCCAAAAGGAGAGGGTCGTACGAAATTGCAGAAAACCCTACATGGTCGTACAAAATTGCAGAAAGGAGGGGACGACTGCTTTAATGCTTGTGCAATGGGTTTTTTAATACCTATGCTTTGATACCATGTTGAATTTTCACTATGCTAGGATCAAGAATGAGGCTTATTTCATTTTTAGCATTTACTTTAACCATAAACAAATGCAACTACACCATTCACAATTACTGCAATAACCAATATCACAAGAAGAAATACCATGCACAAGAATACAAGAAATATCTTAGGAAACCCTTCTCAACAAGGGAAGAAAACCCAACAATCCTTTGCTATATTCTCAAGAGAAAGACCTCCCACACCATAGACCTAGCAAACAAAAGGGTGCTCTCCAAAACCAAGAAGCTAGTGCCCAAGAGAGGTGCATACTTCAACCCTAGAAGATGTACTTGCTAAAATTATGAAATTACATGTGAGTTGTGTGTTTCCTCAATGGGGAAATCACCTTTATTTATACTAGACTGGACACATCAAAAGTGGTGTCTATTGGCACAATAGGGCCGACCTCAATAACTGAGAATATAATTAATAATTACAATATTAATTATCTTTTACATTAATTATCTTTAACTTTATGGTGGGGCCGACCTGTAACCTTTACATCACAATTAGGGTTACAAGTAAATCTTACTCTTAGACAATATAACAAGGGATCTCACACACCCACTAGTGCTCAACCACTAGGGGCACGTCCACCTGTGCTCAGCCACAGGGACGTCCTACTCAATAGATCTCTATCTCACTGAGTCTCACAAGAGAATTATCTGGACACACACCCACTAGTGCTCAGCCACTAGGGGCACGTCCACCTATGCTCAACCACATGGACGTCCTACTCAACAGATCTCTATCTCACTGAGTCTCACAGGAGAATCATTTGGAGTACCACATTGTCTCAACTCTCTACACAGAGGAGAATGATACACCCATCACATGGGCACCTTCACCCCGCACAGGGTACACATCGTTTCATCTCAAATGACACACCCATCTCATGGGCATTCTCACCCCACACAGGGGCACACACATCGACACACCCATCTCATGGGCACACCCAACTCATGGGTTCTCTCACATGCCGACTCACTCAGTCTGTGTCCTAGAGGATGTCTCACGAAGCTGTAATCATCAACAGGGGATAGGGGACACACTTTCTTAACTTTAATATCACAATCAATGTCTTCTGACCAACCCTTGGTGTTTCTAAACTTGGCAATAAAGTTCTCACACATCCTTATCACCACAACTCTGAACTTGAAATGAACTATTAGCTCTTATACTCTATTCCAAAGATTAATTCTAGGTGTTGTGTCAAATGAATTTCTATAGTCAAGAAAAAAACAAGAGATTGGTTTTATTATTATGACACTCCTTCACAATTGTCCTAAATATAACAAGGTGGTCAACAATAGAATAACTCCCTAAATTATCGGGTGTCATTTAATTCTTTTTCTCTAGCTTTCTAACCATATGTTGAATTTTTTTATGGCCCCTTTTGAAATAGGAACATTAAGACTCAAGAGATGGAGAATGTGAGAGAAGAGGATACGCCAATCAATTTTTAGAATTTCATCTTGGTAGCTTGATGTCATTAACTTGGCTCAAACCCAAACCCTATTTCTTCTTAAGAAATAACTTTTTCTTATGCAAATTCGGCTCGAAAGTCTTCCTTCTGCAAGTCCTGCTCAGATACAAGTAAATAACAAATTTTAAAACAATTAGTTGCAGACATCTAATCGTACGAGACATTAACAGTCCATGGATTATAAGAAAAATAAATAACTCCGTATTGCATGTCGACAATGATATGATCCGTGGGTTGCATGCAGCCAGCAGAAGTGAAGAAACTCTGAATTGAGAATTCGAATACTGATCAGCATGCAAAGAACAATCACAGGGCAACTCTCCTTTGGCGGGCAATCGAGATGGAGCAATTAATACATAAAACGAAATCCCAATTCCCTGCAAAAGGAAAGTTATCCTGTAATTCTCCCATACATTAACTTCTGATCCCGCTCAAGTAGTGCCGTCCATATAACAAACAGAGGATGCCATGGAAGGAGTGGGAGCAGTATTGTATTGCTCCTTTTAAAGCAAAAGTTGGCCACTGTGCATGAACAGTATGGAATGGTATGAATAAACCAGGAATGGAATCGTAGTGCAGGGCGTCAAGCTTTATATGAAATATTCAGTTGTCTGAAACTGTTCCAATCAACCGAACTGAAAAGTTTAATGGTATTCTGATTTCTGAGTGGATAATCGCTTTACTTATTGGAAGTGTAATGTGCTTTTCATGCTGGAATCACAAAGTTCTTCGTATTGCCTGCCTGCTTTAGGTAATGGAAGTGGAAGTACCCGTAGCATGACTCGCATATTTTGGCTGAGTCGGGTTGCACTTCAAACATCATGTCATCGTGCACTATCGCAT
>ML783720.1:199614-220068 GCA_009831015.1 Picea engelmannii
GACATTTAAGTTTTTTAACTGGCAAATAATTTAAAAGCAAATTAATTGAAAAATAAAGTTTTTTCATTAATATGAAAAAATTGGTTTAATGATTTTTGTCTAGTTATGTTCTCTCGTAATAATTGACTTTGATAATAGATTTTTATTATATAATTTATTTTATGCATTTTTTGGGGTAATATATGTTCATTGTATTATCTTTTGTTTTCTTATATCTTATTTATGTATTTTTACTAGTATTTAATCATATTCAATTTATTATTTTTTTGTGTAAATTTCCATTTTTTTCAAATTTTTACACTTTTACAATAATATTGGTTTCTTCATTACTCCTCACAAAAATCAAATCAATGTTAAAGTCAATCAATCACTAAAATCAATGTTAAAGTCAATCAAATCAAATTATTATGCATTGTATTTTCAACAAAATAATGTTATTATGCATTGTTTTGTTTAAAAAATAATGTACTCAATCATTTTTTATTATATTATTGTTGAAATAAAGAATGAAATATATATATATATATATATATATATATATATTTCATAAATGAGACTTTTAGTTTAGAATTTTAGGGTTTTTGACTTTTTCATAAATCATTTGTTCATCTGTTATAAAGTAACTTGGTATTGTTCATCTTGACATCAATCTTCACTATTATAGAGTTCAACTTGGGGTTTAAAAGAATAATCTCCATGGAGGAGAAAAAAGGCAAAAAATTAAATAAAACAATTGATACATTCGAAGATTGAAAGAGAATTGGAAATAACCTAAGGTCGAGTCCATCCTTCGACTTTCTGGCTTCACTATTACCATGAATGGTTCGTCCTTGAGGGGATTACTAAGTTCCAGTTGGTTATCATCCTACCAAATTGGTCGCTCCTTGGTCCCCTCTTGACTAGCGATGCCCTTTGGGTGCCCTTGCTGCAAACTCTGGTCTCTCGATGTCCTCTCATGGAAACGAATTCCAAATTGTGCTAAATATAAAAAATCTCAAATTTGGCCTCTGGGATGTGCATTGCATGCAGAGTGGCTTTGTTCTCCAATTGTTGTTGTGCCATGACCCAGGTCACCATAGTTTTGGTTATACAATAAGTCTCCGCAAGGTAGAAATATTTTTTTCCCTTGGTTCGTGATTTTCCTGGGTCTCTTACCCATTCCTCGGCTTCCAACAAAATATCCTCCTTCAAGATAGGCTTCCTCTTCTTCAGGACCACCTCCTGAATATTGGACATAGCCCTCTTTTTAATCGTTGAGAAAAGGCGATGGAAGCGATTGCTTCCCTCCCCCACAACTCACACTGCTCTGGGGCAAGTCATCGGGTTGACTAGAGAATGTTGTTTCCCTTCCCTCGCTTCAGCTTGAGTCACCCACAGGTCACGGAAGAGTAGTGTATTTTCATGGTGTCCTTACTTCATCTTGATTACATGCCCCTACAATCCAGCCAAATCTCCATCCTCGACCACCAGAGAGGTGATGGCCATTGGCTAATGCTATATCCTCCAAAAGATGAGATCTCCCAACTTAAAACAATCCATAAAAATATGATTGAGTGATTCATGGTGGTGGAGCACACTCAAGTCACCAACCTCACTTTTTGAAGACACCACAATTTTCTTGAAACCCTGTCTTCTGCTCCTGGAAGGTTTAGACCAAAATTAATGATGATATTGTGCATGGTACCCAAACACCTCCTTTTATTAATGGAGCCTATCATCAACCTCAAATTCATTCCTTGCCTCCACCTCCTATCCCGATTAACAAATTTGGTCCTTCTCCCTTGAGACCAAACCCGATCTTGTCTACTCATAGTTTCAATTGAACTAGGGGTACGCCATGGGCATCATCCCCCATGAACATTACATCAATCCTACCACTTAATCGATTTCTCATAATTCCATTACTTGGATGCATTCCCCCCTACTAACTCTCATCCTTTTGTTTCACTGTCATTTGTATTGACCCTCTTCTAGATGCATGTCATATGGCACCCAAGTGGGGTGTATTGGAATTAGGTTGACATGTGGGCATTTGGCATCCCCACATGGAGGTCGTCGACTCTTATAGTTGTCACCCCATCTGGGAGGGGATTATCATTCAGTGCTAGACGTGTTATATTATCGTGGAGTTCTCCCAAGCCCACCTCTCACCAATGCCACTGAAATTCTCTAGGTTCTTGATCGACGACCACATTGGAAAGATAGTCTACCACTATGTTGGTTTTTCTTCTTACGTGGACTAGCATAATGGTTGAGTAACCCCAAATTATTTGGGTCACCTCTGAGAGGTTGAAGGAGAGACGCCAATTAGTTGAAACTCTCTTTGGAGGTGTTCCATTGAGAATTTTCTTTAGGGTTGCTATTAGGATTTCAGAATCTCCCTCCATGATTATCGCTTTATGGTCAAATTCAGCTGCTAACCTTAATCATGTGAGGAGTTCGGCGAGTTATGCTCCATTTTTGAAGTTGTGGCTGAGTTTGGTGGTGAAGATGCTATGGATTGCTCCCATCGAATCCTTAAATATTACTCCTCCTTTCTGTTGGGCCTGGATTACCCTTCAAGGCACCATCAAAATTAATTTTCAAAAATCTCGAAGGAGGAGGATCCCATTTCTCGCGTGCTTGCTTGTTTTGGGGGCTTACTTTTATTGGAGAATTTTGTTTCTACCACTGACCCATTTTCCAGTTCTTGAATATCTTTATTTCGTTTCCAGTCGGGAGCCAATCTTCTTTCTCCCAATATGTAGTGGCTATTATTTCCTATATATTGGAGTGTATCCCCTGCCAAATATGATCCATATTGAGGTGTTTATGATTAAATATTCTTTTGTTCCTCTCCCATATTTTTCAGAATAAGAAGCCCAGGAATAGATCCATATTTTGTTGAGGATTTGGTTTTGGTAAGGCTCTATTCTCCATTCTCCTATTGTTATGTTGATGTCATGGCGCATTCCATCCATAGTTATGAATAATGTATCCCCCTTGTCCCAAAGGGAATAAGTGACTTTGTAGGAGTTTAATAAGTGGTTCAACATCTCCTCTTCTTGGTGGCACATCATGCATATTGAAGGGCCTTCATATCCCCACCTTGTGATTCAATCCTAGGTTAGATCATTTTTGTTGACTACCAAACATAAGAATGTCTCTATTTTGGGCCATTGGTTTGTGTTGGCATAGGGGCAGACCCAGGGTTCAACACTCAAGAGTGCACCAACAAAGCCTTAACTACCGGCCCTTTCGACAACACCTGCGAAGCAGATGAAGTCTCACCCGAAGTAGAGGTAAGGGTGGTTGCAAGACTCAGGTGTCTGCAACCATAGTTGGGACACAGATCTATGATTATATCCTTTACAGAGTACTTAGCATCGTTCATTCATCACTTATTCACCCTTATTGTACTTCGCAGATAAGACAGGACATCGCAGTACTTACTCAGATATAAGATATTTCAGTGCTTAGCAACAACAAAACATATTAGATCCTATAGATCAACACTAAGAATCCTCATACACATCAGATATACTATTCATATACATCTAGTGAATCACAAAGCATAAGCAAATCTATCTAATCATGGCATAGCACTTAGAAAGATAGTGAAAACACAAGGAAGAAATAGCACAAAGCATGACACATAGGTTTACCTGGTTCACCCCCACACTAGGGCTACGTCCACAAAGTCTTCTTCTTCTTTATTAGCTTTGGTCAATCTGATTACAACACATAGCTTAACTGTACTCCGCATAGGACAAGAAATTTGTGCGCACCTCGCCAGATCCTCCTTCCCCGAGTAGATCTAGCACAGAGCCTTCTTACAATCCATGCACTCAGTGCTTACAACACTTGCACTCAACTCTGCAAGCCTCTTACAATAATGCACAAAGCATTTACATTCGATCACACAGATCTAATTACAAGCACTAAGCCATCGACTCTTCTTACATTGCCTAGCTACTTATTTATACTTTACAACATAGGCCTAAACATGGGTAAACCCATGGGTCGACATCCCTTTCCCATTACATTAACCCAAAACCCTAAAAGTGCCCCAAAAGTAGGCCAAGATCTCGTGATCTCTGCTTCGCTTGGCGCTCCATCTTTGACAGGGTGTCGATGTCCAAAAATGGTCAAATATGACCAAGTGTTCCGCAAAACTTGGTCAAGGGTCAACAGGCCCCCAACACTCACCTTTGACTCGTCCTGAGTCACTCTGGTCTGATCAGCTCCACTTTGAATGTCTCGAGCTTGGCCTAAGCTACTTCGACCTGCTGCAGTGCGACAGCCTCTTGCTCAGTGAACTCTTGGATCACTGTGTCGTTTACTGGTCCTTCCATGCATTGTTCTGCAGTGATGACCACCTGTTCAAGATCGACTGCTTGGCTCTCAACTTCAGTGAACATTTGACATGCTTTCTCTTGAAGTGGTTGAAGTTGTTGAGAGACTTCCATCACTTTGCTTTGCAGCATGTGTACCTATTGTTGGTCGGTGCGTTGTTCTGGAAATCACTTCATTCTTTCAACTAGGGTCAAGGCCTTTAGTTGCGCTTGTAGTGTATCTACATGCTACTTTGCTTCTTGGAGCTGTGCTTCTAATGTCTGCAATTATGGGTTCTCTGGAAGGTTCTCATAAGTCTGGGTGCTTCTAGTGCTCAACTGCTTACATTCCAAAGCCAAGGTTTTTAATCGACCAACTACACTACGAGCAATTGCTTCCCTCAAATCTCTTACTTCTTGTGGAGTCTCGGGCACGGTAAGAAGTTCCAAGTCTGCGATGCAGTGCTGAAGTTGCTGGATTACTTCTTCAAGTTGTGCCACCTACTGTGGGACATGTTCTTCAATTTTCACTTCAATGACCGTCACAGAGTGAAGTGCTCTGTGAACTCTTTCCTGTACTTCAAGTTTCTCTGCTAGCAACTGGTCCTTTCTCTACTATAACTGTTATTTTTCCTCCTCCCACTTCGCTTCTAGGGCAATCTTTTCCTATACTTCCTTCCTCTGTTCTACTATATGTGTGCTCTGTACTTGTGCCAAAGCCTGGGTGGTTTGCATTGTGTCTTCTTGAGCTCATCGAAGGCGAGCTTCGACTTTCTTGATGATCTGGCATAATTGGGTGGGCTCATCACCTTTTCCTGTTGTTTCAATTGTCTAGGGAACCATATAAATTTCTCCGATGGACCGGAGTGCCTATTGCACTTCTTGAAATTCACCCTTGTGTCAGCTGAATATCTTTTCCTTCTTCTCTTCGTGCCTGTCTATGATCTCTAGTGAAGTATCATTCAACGTAGCGATCAAGAAGTCGAAGTTGTCCTGTGTGAGGGTAGTCTTGAATGTAGTCCAGGTGGCTTTAGTTTTATTTAAGGACAAGGGCTTTGGTGGGGTAGTCTTCCTTTTCTTAGAGGGATCCTCCTCCTCTCCAGGTGGATTAACCTCGCCTTTTTTTTTCTCAACTTCTGTGCCACCTATTTCTTCACCATCACCTTCCTTCGCAGGTGAGATCGAAGTAGTCTCTGTGGATGTGCTATGGATATATTGAATTTCCAAATCCTTCTTAGTCTTGCGTGGTCCAGGTATATCCGACATAGCTTCAGGGCTATCCACTTTGGACATCTCTGCGGGGTCTGCTGCAAGAAGGAGGTCCACCGACCATTCCTTGGTCATCTGCTCCAAGTCTTCTTTTGTCAACTTGTAGTACGACTGGAGTTATTGTTTGTGCTCATCAGCGCACGCTGTGATATAGGTGAAGTGGCGGTCTGCGCTGAATTTGAAAGTACTCTATGTTTTTGTTTTGATATCTCGACGAAGTTCCAATTCTGCAATTTCTCTATCTGTGAAGTATCCTCTAGAACCTCTTGTAACCTTATAGTATTAGCCCTTTTCTTTCTTAACTTTCTATCCTTCTTCCCAGTGAGCTTCGCCTCAATAATTCTTTTACCATTCTGATGCTTATCTTCTGTGGTCTTAGTTACTTCGCGTTGTTGAAATTCTTTAATAGGGTTCCTGGACAATACTTCTTTTGTATCAAAAATAGGTAACTCAATCTTCTGTGGATCCTCTAGTGTTCTCTTAGCCTCGAAATCAGAGTTGATGGTATTAAATATCTGCGATCTGCTCTTCTGTTCTTCTTTTCTTCAATCAAGTGTGTGATCCTTCTGGTCATAAAGTCTTTTAACTCCTGCTTCTTCTGTTCCAAAACTTCTTCTTCCTATTTTCGTCTAGTTTGTTCTCTATTAATCCAAGGTTTTCCTATGAGCATGGTAAACGAGGCACTGTCTTCAACAAATTTAATAATCTCAAAGTCTTCCTCTGTCGAAGTTCCATTGACAGTCATAGGTATCTGGGCGAGCCTTCCACATAGGTTTACTAGATTTCCTCTGAATAAACTTGTCCCTCCTAGGGAAGGGATCATGGCAGGCTATCCTATACCTTCCCAAGTTCTTTTTGGCATAATGTTCACTTGTGTTTCTTCATCAAGAATACAGTCAATGTCGAAGTCCCCTATTCTTTCTTCGACTTGCTGCTTTTCTTTGAAGATCTTTGATAGCCTAACATGTCGGTGACCATTCAAGGTGTCTTTCATCTGGAGCAATATCTTTTCTGATTCCTTATGAGTTTCTACTATTTCTGGATCTAACTTAGGGTTTTCTTCATTCAGATTCATTCTTTCAAGCTTAACAATCATTCTAGGGCAATCCAACACTTCATGGTCCAAATCTTTGCAACAGAGACAACTAGGTCTTTCACTAGGGAATTCCTTAGCAAGATGTCCCGGTCTTTTGCAACTATAACAGAGGGTTAACCCTCTCTTTCATTTAAATGTTCCCCAACTTCTTCTATACTGCACACCAGGATCATGGTAGCTAGCCTGCACAAAACTCTTTCTAGGATCCTGCATCCACTTGTTAGTCCAAACATTCTTTCTATGCATAGGTATAACATATCTATCATTATACTTATCAAATCTATTCATATCAAACTTTCTTTCATCTATTAATGCCCTCGTTTTGAAGCTATGACAGAATCTATCAAGCATAACTAGATCCATGCTTTAGAAACAAAAAATTTCACTTATCCTACTTCTTCAGAGCACAAATATTTAAGATCTAAAAACTTCTAACTATTCTTACCTTTATTAGAGCATAGAGCTTACAGATCTTACCTCTTTTCTGCAATTTGACTTCTTTCTTTCAGAAATTTCCACTTTTACTTTTCTTAGAGCACAGAGTGTTAAGATATCGCCTATTTTCTTTGGATATGATCTTCCTTTCTTCAGATCTAACCTTATTCCTGGCACAAAGCTTCATAGGTCTAGTAAAAATCTATGCACTAGGGTAATAGATCTATGCACAGAGATTTATTTTGCACAAAGTTTCTTCTTCCTCAGGTCCCAACAATCACAGTTTCAGGTCCTGAAAACGGAACCATTTGTTGGCATAGGGGTAGACCCAGGGTTCAACGTTTAAGAGCGCACCGACAAAGCCCTAACTACCGGCCCTTTCGACAACATCTGCGAAGCAGATGAAGTCTCACCCAAAGTAGAGGCAGGGGTGGTTGCAAGACTCAGGTGTCTGCAACCTTAGCTGGGACACAGATTTGAGATTATATCCTTTACAAAGAACTTAGCATCGTTCATTCATCACTTATTCGCCCTTATTGTACTTCGCAGATAAGACAGGACATCGCAATACTTTCTCATATATAAGATATTTCAGTGCTTAGCAACAACAAAACATATTAGATCCTGTAGATCATCACTAAGAATCCTCATACACATCAGATATACTATTCATATACATCCAGTGAATCACAAAGCATAAGAAAATCTATCTAATCACGACATAACACTTAGTAAGGTAGTGAAAACACAAGGAAGAAACAACACAAAGCATGACACACAAGTTTACGTGGTTCACCCCCACACTGGGGATATGTCCACAAAGTCTTCTTCTTCTTTATTAGCTTTGGTCAATATGATTATAGCACAGAGCTTAACTATACTCCACATAGGACAGGAGATCTACGTGCACCTCGCCAGAGCCTCCTTCCACGAGTAGATCTAGCAGAAAGCCTTCTTACAATCCATGCACTCAGCACTTACAACACTTGCACTCAGCTCTGGAAGCCTCTTACAATCATGCACAAAGAATTTACATTCGATCACACAGATATAATTACTAGCACTAAGCCATCGACTCTTCTTACATTGCCTAACTACTTATTTATACTTTACAACATAGGCCTAAACATGGGTAAACCCATGGGCCGACATCCCTTTCCCATTACATTAACCCAAAAACCTAAAAGGGCCCCAAAAGTGGGCCGAGATCCCGTGATCTCTGCTTCACTTGGAACTCCATCTTTGACAGGGTGTCAATGTCCAAAAACAGTCAAATATGACCAAGTGTTCCGCAAAACTTGGTCAAGGGCCAATAGTTTGGATTCCAAAATTTCCCCCAAACTAGTGCCTTGGAAGTTCTGATGTTCCCGATGCCAATAGGTAGGTCTCTTTTACTTTGAAGTTTTTGTCTCCTTTCTAGCCCCATTGCAAAATATTAATCCCTTTTCGGGCTCGCAGTGGTAAACTTAGCAGTTTGGCCTCAATATCATAACGAGAATCATCCTCCCATTCTATTGGCCATTCTGCTAAGTTCTTTCATGTTCTCTCCAACATCTGGTCAGAGCATTGATTCTCTTCCCAGTGTTGGGATACTCTCCTCCAGTCGGCCCCTACCATCCTCTCTTGAATTTGATGATATTTCTCCTCTCTACTGAGAGATGGAATTTTTTCCCAAGCATCCTCCTGCTAGAACAAGGATGACCTACCATCATGGATTTACCAAAGGATTTTTTGTTGGACCAACCCCTTGTTAGTCTAGGCGTGGTTCCAAATCAAAGATCTAGGATGAACCCCTTCCATTATTATCCATTCTTTTGGTGTACTATTCCTGACATATTTTCCCTTCTAGATCCTGGCCATAGGGCATCTGGATTCTAGATATATCTCCAAAATATCTTTGCTTCTAGCACATAGCCCATTCTTAGAGGGTCTTTGATGCTCAGACCCCTGTGGGGTTTTGGGGTGTATTTTTTTCCCATGCGACCAATGCCCATTTCTTATCCCTTTTCGCTCATACCTATAGGAAATTTCTTTGAATTGCTTGAATTTACTGCGAAATGTTGGAAGGAGATACAAGAATAGAAAAGAGTTAAAGAGGCATTTCCATTAAAAAATTTTTTATGAGAATTATTCTCCCAGACAAGGTTAGGAAATGGTGAGTCCAACAATTTAGTCTTTCTTCGATCTTGGTAAGGAGATCTTGCCAAGAGATGTTGCAAATTTCTTTATCTAGGAGGGGGTCACCTATGTGTTTCGAGGGGATGGAGGTCCTTTGTAACCCCATAATTTTGGTAATGTTGCGTTGAATTATGGTAGGGGTGTTGAAGAATAATATTTTGGATTTATCTAAGTTGATCTGCTTGTTAGAAGTTTCCATGAAGACATCCATGATTCTCTTAATGTCTCTTTCTTCCCTCACTGTGGGTCGACCCATAAGCAAGGTTTCGTCCATGAATTGAAGGTGGGAGAGTGGTTCAGTCTGAGGATTAAGAAGGAGGCTCTTAATGGATTTGTCTAAGAGGGATTGTTTCATAAAACACCCCAGACCCTCTACAAGGATAATAAAGAGGTATGGTGAGAGGGGGTCTCCCTGGTGGATCCCTCGAGAAGATTTGAAGGTTGATGAAGGTAAGCCATTAATAAATATGGATAAGGATGAAGATATCATTATTGAAACCCATGAAATCCAAGATGACTCAAAGCCAAAATTCCCCAACATTTATTGCAGAAAATTCCAGTTTATTATACCATAGGCTCTGGATAAATCAAGTTTGATGATCATACCATGTTTTTTGTTGGTATTTAGAGAGTGTATGGCATCATATGCCATGATTATCCCATCAAAAATTTGGCAACCTCTTACAAATCCCCCTTTCTTAGGAGAAATGGTTTCCCGTAGAAGAGGTTTGAGTCTATTTGCTATAACCTTAGTTATGATTTTGTAAATAAAATTACATAAGGAAATAGGTTGAAACTTATCAACAATGATTACTTCCTGTTATTTAGGTATGAGTGTCAGGAAGGTGGCATTGAAGACCTGCAGGATGAATCAATATGAGAGAGATTATTCTACCACTGCCCATATGTCTTTTCTTATGATGTTTCAACATGTCTGGGGAAAAAGTTTGTTGTGAAGTCGTCTGGTCCTGAAGCCTTCCCATTTGACATTTCCTTAATGATCTCCTCTACCTCCTCCATGGTCACCTTTCACATGAGGCTGCAATTGTTTTTCGGTGAGACCAGGCTTGGGATTGACCCCTTTATAGTTTGTGTGGCCTCCACCTTGTTTATATCAGGTTTGGTTAACATTATGATGTAATGACGCAAATTTTTTTTTTCTATATCCTCATGGTTTTCCATTATTGCACCCCCTCCAGCCTGTAGAGTACCAATGCAGTTTAGGCTTCTTCTCCATAAAAGGGAATTGTAGAATAATTTTGTGTTCTTCGCCCCATCCTAGAGCCATTAGGTGTGAGATTTCTTGTAGTACATGATATCCCCTTGCTTATCTCTTTCATTTAGATATAAATGGAGTTGTTCCTCCTTAACCTTGAGTTCTAGGGAGTTCCCATCTTGTATTATTTGTTACAATATTTTTTCCATATTTTCTTCCAACTTTCTTTTTTCTTCAAGGATGTTTCCGAAGACCTCCTTATTCCATTTATTGATGCAATTTTTGGTGTGTTTCAATCTCTATTCAAATTGATACATATTTGTTCCATATATCTCGTGTTTCTCCTTCCACCATTTTGTTACTCTTTGTATGAATTCAGGGTGAAGTAACCAAAAATTTTCGAATATAAAAGTTTTGGGGTGAGGTTGATTCGGATTATCTTTGGCACAAAATGAGAGCGGAGATATAATAAATAAATGTACATCTATGTATCAATAATATAGCATAGATATATCAGAGATATAACCTTAAACACATAAATATAGTAATACACAATCTCTATTAATGAGTGAAATGTACAAAACTATAGAAATACAGAGTGAAAGACTTGCTAGAATGGTGGAAACTTATCTCTGAGAAGAGGTCAAGAAAGATGATTATTGTTAAAATGAGGCTCTAAATTCCTTTTTAACATAAATAAAATGCAAAACCATAACCCCGGAAGATGAAAATCCAATAGGTTTATGGACCCTGTTTTGGGTAGTTTGGTGTATCAACTTCGTGGGGGCGTAACTTTGGCATATGATCTCCGTTTGTGGCACACGATAGCTCATTAGAAATGTATTGAAGAGGAGATTCATTTCATAGGCTCAATCATTCCTTTACAAGAGTTTAAGGTTCTGGATCGCGAAAAAATGTTGTTTAGGCCCTCAAAATGGCCTCAAAAGTTTAGGACACTAATAACTTCTAAAAATAGTAAATTGGCAAAGAACTGTTTTAAGCCAGTTGCAATAGGTGGGTGGCCATCGATATACACTTGGATAAATCCTCCCTCCTTAGGAAGCAATGGTTTCCACTGTGTTTAGTTCTTGGGGGAGAGGGGGAAGTGTTTGTTGAATCTGAACCTTGGTGAGTTGCTTGCCTTACTGGAGAAGTTGCGTTGCTTGGCTTGTGGAAGGTTGTTGAAAACCTGATGTTGGAAGGGTTGGAACTTTTTAACTAGTTTGGATACATGATCTGACTATGTGCAGAAGGAATCTTTGCACTTTGTTGCAATCTTATCGACATGTTGTTGTTGGATAGAAGGTGATTGGACTGAGGTTGTAGTGGTTGCAGTGTCCTTCTGTTAACCTTTTGAACAGATTGTGAAGAGGTTGAATGTTGTAGTATGAGATAGTAGCTTACGCCACTGTTTAGGTGGGACAATAGTCTTAACTACCTCTGGTATCCTCTAGATATTAACCCCCAGAGTAACAATGACACTACGAGGTCGAGACTCATAAATAACATGGCACTTCCACATATATCGCTGGCACAAAATAACATCAAAAACATCTAGTGGGAAGTATCACATAATACCTCATCCTTGAAGGGCTTGATGTTGTATGAAAAGCGACACTGTTGGTTGACACAGATATCTCATCCCTGGTGAAGCCACCTGATCTTATATGGCTGCGGGTGTGGTGTTGTCGACAATCCCAATTGTTTTATGACCTATGCTAAGATAAGGTTCTTCTATCTGTCGCTATCAACAATAAAATGCAATGGGGTACCCTTCACCCACATCCGTAAATGAAAAAGGCACTTCCCCCTCTTAAGGATCTGTTGGTTCTTCTGGATGAATTTTTGTGGTCATGATAGTAAAAGTGGGGTTTGCGTCGATGATCTGTCTTTTCCCATTATTTTCTGAATTAGATTATGAATTAGGGTTCTACTCCTTTTCTTTTATCTCGGCCACCAATGATATTTTTGAGCGACATTCATCGGTTTTGTTCTAAGGGATTTTGTGGAAATTGTACCACTTTACATTGCCCTTCTTTGTCTTTTCGTTACCCTTCTTTTCCTATGGATTGGACTGATTTTCTGGAGGTTGGTTGTTAGGAACGTCTTTACCATACTTTGGTTGATGCGTATTTGCAAACCAAAACTCCTTTTTGTTTTGGTTCCTAAATTTCCACTTGATTTTTACAGCATATCGATAGGTAGCTCCCAGTGATGAGATGTCCATAAAATCCATTTCGGTTTGGATGTACTTATGAATATCCTCACGGTATTTCACAACCAGATGTTTCTCATAGTCTTTGATACCTAGCTTGGTGTGTAAGGTATGGAAATTATTTGTCAACTCCGACACTATTTGGCCCCTCTCTTGCCACAGTGTGGTCCATCTCATGTATTGGTCATCATAGTTACCAACAGGGTAATATTTTTCCTTGAACGCATCTACAAAAAAATCCCAAGTTGGCTCGACCCCATATATTCCAGACTCCTCTGTGGAACTTTTCTCCCAGTAAGTTTCCCACCAATTTTTGGCATGAGGGAGGTCCTTAAGGAGTGTGAAGGTGATATTTTCCCTATCAGAAAATTTGTGAATAGAGAAATAACCTTCTAGCAGATTTAACCATTTTTCTAGGGCATGCTCATCTATTTGACCTTCAAATACGAGAATATGAAAATTAACTTGTACCTTGAAAGGAGAGGTGCCTCCAAAGTGTCCACTTGATGAGGATTTTTCTATTGTTATCAAAAATTGTTGAAGGATGTGGACAAAATTCTCCATCATTTTGTCTCTTTGTCTCATGAGAGACTGCTCAAGCAACAGATTAATAGAATCTTATGCTGTGTCGCTTTTAGTTTCTTCCACCATGGAGGGTTTCTTGGGCGTTTGAGAGAAACTTTACTCAAGAGAGACAAGCTCAAGACCCAAATTTCTATACTCGAACCTTGTCGGGGACATGCACTGAAAAACGATCAAGAGCAGCTTGCTCTCATACCACTGATCCAAATTATTTTTGGCACAAAATGAGAGTGGAGATATAATAAATAAATGTATAGATATTTATCAATAATATAACAAAGATATATCATATATATAACCACAAACACAAATATACAATAATACACAATTTCTATTAATGAACGAAGTGTACAAAACTGTAGAAATACAAAGTGAAAGACTTGCTAGAATGGTGGTAGCTTATCTCTAAGAAGAGATGTGAGGGCTATGCTCATCTGTAAGAAGATGATCATTACAGTGAGTCTCTAAAGGAATTTTTAACATAAATAAAATCCAAAACCCTAACCCTGGAAGATGAAAAGCCAATAGGTTTGTGGGCCTTGTTTTGGGTAATTTGGTGTATTAACTTCCCAGGGTCGTAACTTTGGCATACGATCTCTGTTTGGGGCGCATGCTAGCTAGTTGGAAAGGTATTGACAATGAGCTTCATTTCACAGGATCAATCATTCTCTTGGCTATAATTGAGGTTCTCGATCGCGAAAAAATGTCGTTTAGGCCCTCAAAATGGCCCCGAAAGTTTAGGACTCGAAAAACTACTAAAAATAGTAAATTTCCAAAGAAATGTTTTGAGCCAGTTGGAATAGATGGGTGGCCATTAATAAACATCTAGACCAGAGGTGTCATACTATTTTCCCATTTGAGGGAAATAACCCTATGATTTGACCCATAGAATGGATGGATGTCCACTGAGATAACTTGTTTCACATGAAAGAAGGATTTTGAAACCAAGAATCTATCCAACCTCTCTACTACATGAGTTGATCCTCTTCCCCTATTGCCCCATGTGTACCATCCTCCCTTTGAAGGAAAATCTATAAGTCATAATTTCTTTACTATCTCCTTGAATGCAAGTTTGTTTAAATCCATCTTACGCATTATGCCTTTCTTATCTTCCACGGATGTTATCAGATTGAAGTCCCCCCTAATAATCCATTGTTGATATTTCATGAGAAGACCCAGTTGTGATATCACTTTAAGGAAATCCCTTTTGGTCTCTAGTGTCAAGGGACCACAGGCGTTTGAAACGTATCCCTAGTCATTGAATCCCAATTTTTTGTAGTGGATTGTGAGAATTGTTGTGGTCTGTGACACCAAATCTAACTTCACATGGCCTAGATCCCAAATGATAGTGAGTCCCCTTAAGGACCCCTTGTCTTCTATACATTATACCTCACAAATTTTCGATATTTTATTTGTTATTCTTCTCAATGTGTTTCTATCACACTTAATTTCTTGCAACTTAACTAAGTCTACTTTTTCTTGAGATATTTTTTTCTTGAGAATTTTGTGTTTGGAAAGAGCATTCAGATCCCTCATATTCCAGAAGAAGATACTCATAATTAAAATTTGGTTTGGGGTTGGAAATAATTATCTAGGAGTCCCACTACTTTACCTGATTCGATAAGTAGAGCTCTTGTTTCTTCCAAGACCTACTTATCGGGCTTGTGTCCCCTTTTATTTTCCTCCCCCATTGATTTTTTCAGAATCTTCAATGGGTTAGTTTTGATACCTAGGTTCTCTGATGAAGAGGATGGATTATCTAGATTGTGTCATTTCCCTTTCCCTTTGATTAAATCATGTTGTATTTTGTGTAGTTGTACCACCTGCATATTGTTAATCTCCTACTTACCATGCATTGTTATGAGTGCTTTTAAATATACCTCCATATCTTCTAATTCCATACTTTTTGGAGCTTTCTCCCACTCTTCTTCCTCCCATGACCCTTCGTTATCCTCAAGATATTACATAGTAATATCACCTTTCACTGCTAGAGATATTATAGTGTTTTGTTCATTACGACGACATTTTTGAATCTCTTCTTGCTTGATGTCTTCTCCTTTTTCCGTCCCAGTACTCTTCTCTGCTTCTTGTTTCTCCCCTTATTTATTTTCTACCTTGTTATCTTCTATTGTTTCTCCCCTGCGCAACAGTATAATAATGTACATCAGTATAATAATGCACAAAAAATTACAATCCCACCACAACATAATCAAGTAACACAGTATAATACACTGCACATAGACAATCAAGGCAACAAAGGAGGATTTAGAGGAGGAGGATGTGGAAGAGGAGGATTTGGAAGAGGTAGAGGAGCAGTAACCTGCCATAATTGTCAACAACTTGGACATTATGCAAGGTGTTGTCAACATCCACCAACAACATGCATGTATTGTCACACAACAGATCATACTACATAAGACTTTCCTATACTTCTAACAAAAATACAGGATAAAAGGAATCAGAATAACCAAAATGTTCAATGGATTGCCACAGAAACTAGAAATGATGGGAACAATATTAATGTAGTTACTCGAGGTGGAACCAAAATAGGAGAAGATGCAACAAATTAGAATCAAAACCAACAACAGTGGGTTAGAAAAAATACAACACCTCAACAACATTTTGATGTGCGCAAGGAAAAAGAAACATTCAAGTAGGACATACAAGAAATTTTACAGGAGAATATTGCTTCTACTTCAAATGCACAACTAGGATATGATTGGCTAGTATATGATATGCCTCATCCATATGATCATACCAATGGAGGTAAACCTTTAGAAAAGGTAAGTAATCTAAGAAACTTCCTGTTGTCTTTCTTGAAGTTATTGAATGATCCAACATCTATACAAGTACTACAAAGTTTGTTAGAAAAATGCAATCTCGAAGAAGAGATGAAACTAGAACAAAAGACAATAAATCATGTCCATAGGAAGATAAGAAAAAATAGATAGTTTAGACTGAATGAAAATATTGGAGACTTTAAAATGGGTGATGTCATATTATATTTGGAATTTGAGGTAAATTTTCTTCCTAAGAAAACATGGGAATGGATGGGGGAACCTACACTGACATATTCACCTATTCAGTTGAAACTAGCAAACCAACATAGGGTGATACCAATTGGTATATTGAAAGGCATAACAATATATTTAGATGGTGTGCACACTATGGAATATTTTGAGGTAATTGATATAGTGGATAATACTACACCTTATCCAACATTGTTGGGACTAGATTGGGCATTTGACAATAAATCTATCATCAACTTGAAGACCCAGAAAATGATTTTTGAATTAGAATATGATAGAGTCATAGCACCATTAGATCCTTCATAAGGTGGAAGATATGTTGAACAAGCGAAAGAGAACTTTATCACAGAAGAAATAAACCATTTCTATAGAACTACTGCGTGCAAGGAAGATTACATTAACCCAACAACAAATGGAATTCTTAGCTAGAGAAGAATCAATTCTTGTGCTTCAGATTCTGACACAAGACTGGAGAATTGGAAACAATTCTTACATGAGATATCTATCAGAATATGTGCAAGAATGGTGCACACACTAATATGGGTTGGCACAGAGGTAAGATAACCTCCGAGTTTTTATGGTTAAAATGGTTTGGAAGAATTCTTAACAAAGTTTGAGTTAGAATTCCTTGAAAGTGAAAGGTTATTAGTTTTAAATATTGATTTGAAAGCAACACCTGCACGTTGGTGGGGTACTCACAAATAAAAGATACATGATTGTTATCAATGCAAAATATTACTGTGCATCAGATTTGGCACAGAATAGGTGCATAAACATATGCAAAAATATGGCGGAAGAGAACAACCCAAAGAACATATAGACATATGCATAACCAAATGGAGATGGATACCATCATAGGAATGACCACATCACTTCATCCACACATTAGAAGGCATACCAAGAAATTGGTATACAGAATTGGAACTGCATAGAGGAACTATAAATTGGAAAGATTTGTAGAAGAACATTGTAATCACATTTGCATTTGAACATGAGAATCCATTGATGGATGCAACACTGAAGTTGATAAAATAAAATATTTTTGAAGAACCTGAAGTTGAAATTGTAACATCTTATCATAATCACAATCGAAAAACAATCAAACAATTGTTACATTGTTACCACGTCACAGAAGATGACCCAGCAGAAGAAAACTAGCACAATATTCAGATAACAAAAGTTGAAAGGGAAAGAGAAGTAGAAGGCCCACAATTATAGTCACAAGAATTTGTTGCACCACTGAAGATAAAGAAAGTCAATATTGGAACATAAGAGAATCCAAAAATAGCAAGTATTGGTGACTATTGGGACAACCAGATAGTGGAAAGAATAATAGAATTATTGTGCGAATATAGTGATCTATTTCCAGCAATGTTTTTAGAAATGAAAGGGATAGTAGGAGAAATAGGAGAAATGAAAATTCCTCTACGAATAGATGCCAGACCAAGAAGAGAGAGACCCTATAGGATGAATCCAGTTTATAAACAAAAAATTAAGGCAAAGATTGATAAAATGTTAGAGGTTGGTATAATAGAGCTTGTTGAAGAATCTGAGTGGATTAATGCTATGGTAGTACAGGAGAAGAAGCATGTGGGGATAAGGATCTGTGTGGATTTTAGGAAGTTAAATTATTCTTGTCTGCATAATCCCTTCGCTACTCCATTTACAGATGAGGTATTGAAAAATGTAGGAGGACAAGAAGCATACTCATTTACTGATGGATTTTTAGGGTATCACCAAATTAGAATAACACCAAAGAATCGTTCTAAGGATACATTTGCCACATAATGGGGGTCATACCAATACATAGTGATGCCCTTTAGATTGAAAACTGCCCCTGCTATTTTTTCAAGAGTAGTGGTAGATGCATTTAAAGATTTTATACATAAAATTTTTGAGGTTTATCTGGATGATTTGACAGTATTTTTCCTATTAAAAGATCATGTTGAATTTTTAATATTAATGTTAGACAAGTGTCGGCAATGTCAAACTTCTTTGAACATTAAGAAATGTATATTCAATGCACCATTTGGAATTCTACTAGGGCATGTGGCTTGTAAATAGGGTCTGTTGGTTTACCTTGCAAAGATTGTTGTCATTGTTAATTTACCACCACCTAAGTCAGTATGCCAATTAAGAGCTACATGAGGTCATACAAGATACTATAGAATGTTCATAAAGAGCTACGAATAGATTATTGCGCCCATGGAGAAACTATTAAAGAAGGATATCAAGTTTCAATGGAATGATGAGTGCCAACAAATTTTGGACATCTTAAAAGAGAAAATTGTGACCAATTCTGGTATTTCCAGATTGGTCAAAAGAGTTCCATGTTCATGTGGATGCCTCTTCAATAACACTTGGAGTAGTACTAACACAACCAGAAGAAGGTGGCATAGATCACCCAATATCATTTGCAGGTGGGAAACTCTTAGAGTTAGAACATAATTATAATACAACAAAGAGATAAGGTTTGGCTTCGGTGTATGCATTACAAAATTTCAGATATTATTTATTAGGCCAACATTTTAAATTTTTCACAGATCACTCTACTCTCAGGTACCTAGTCAATAAGTCAATGTTGGGGGGGAGAATATGTAGATGGTTGTTGTTATTTCAAGACTTTGATTTTAAAGTAGTGGTGAAGCCTGGAAGACTGAATACATGGCCAAATCATTTGTCCAAGATAACTAATGGAGAGGAACTAAGCAGCTTGGAGGAGAATTTTCCTGATGCACAACTCTTTTCAGTGCAGATTGTTGATGAATAATTTTTGATATCATTGAATTTTTGAATACAGGATTTGACCCAAAGGAATACAACACTCCGTAGAAGAAGAATTTGGTGGTTAGAGTTGCAGATTATCAAATTAGTGTAGGACACTTGTATAAACTAGGTGTGGATAATATTCTAAGGATATGTGTCATGGAACATGAACATCACATCATCTTGGAATAAGCACATGAAGAAATAGTTGAAGGAAAGTATGCAGGAAAAGCGACCGCGTAGAAGATACTACGCGCGGGACTATGATGGCCAATAGTTTCTAAATATGCAAAGGAATATTTCCAGACTTGTGATGTCTGTGATAGGGTAGGAAATCCATCTAGGAGGGATGTGATGCCCCTAAAACCTCATGTAACTCTTAAAGTGATTGAAAAATGGGCAATAGACTTTGTAGGACCAATCAACCCACCAACTAGAAGATCAGGAGCAAGTTACATCATTACAACGACAAAATATTTAACCATATGGGATGAATCAACAATAGTAAAAGATTGCAGTGCAGAAACTACAATGCATTTTTTGTTTGAACAAGTAATTACAATATTTGGATTCCCTAGAATTCTGATGAGTGACCAGGGAAATCATTTTCTCAATAATACCATTCAGGAAATCACTGAAGAATTTGAAATACACCATCAGAAGAGCACTCCATACCATCCTCAGGCTAATGCAACAGTGGAAGCATTTAATAAAATATTGGAGAATGCCCTAACTAAAATTTGCAATGTAAACAAGGATGATTGAGATATGAAGATACCAACAATATTATGGGCTTATAGAACCACATGCAAGAAACTCACAAGGTGGACACCTTTCATCAAGGTGTATGGTTAGGAAGTAGTAGTCCCTTTAGAATATTTGATACCTAGTTTGTGCATTTCATCTATAACAAACATGACAGAAAGAGGTGCAACTCAAGAAAGATTGTATCAACTCATGGAACTAGAAGAGGAAGGGATTATGGTTTGTTTCCATTAGGAAGTACATAAATACAAACACAAATCTTGGCATGATAGACACATTAAAAATAAAAACTTTATGGAAGGAGATATGGTTCTTCTCTATGACAACAAATATTTACAACATCTCAGAAAATTCATAATTCATTGGCTAGGGCCATATGAGATAAAATATATCACAGATGGAGGTGATGTGCAATTAAAGGATCTAACATGAAAAGAGATTTAAGGATTGGTTAATGGAAGTTGACTAAAATCGTATAGGGACAGTTGACCCGGTAACCCTCAGTAGTTGCAGTGCATAAAATTACAATTGTACATAATGTATATAGTAGGAGCTGAAAAGATTTTTTTTTTTTTTTTTTTTTGGAAAAA
>ML783720.1:220091-256329 GCA_009831015.1 Picea engelmannii
AAAATACAAAAAGATGCAGTAAATGGATAAGTGTGAAACATGAAGTTAGACAATACAACATGCAACATATAGTAATTGGTATGAAAGAATCTAAATACACTATGCACCACAAAAATGTGACCAAGAAGGAAGAAAAAAGAACACACCGATACAAAAAACAGTCGGAAAAAGGAAAAATAGGTGATCAGAAAATTATGGCGCGATAGGGAGTTTATGGCACAACCTATAAAATAAAAAAACGCGAAGGAAAAATACTCATTTTTTACTTTGTTCAAACCATACCTAAGGGAGAAAACATCATGCAAGCAGGTGATTTCGAGGTGTTTACTTACGATTCAGAGAAACCCTTTCTGAATTTAGAAAAATGGTGCCCTCGAAGCTTGGATATCCTAGCCGAGTCACAAGGAAAACACAAAGTGTCACGAGGTCTGCACATGACATAGCAGTCAATTGAGAAAACCTAAACCAACATGAAGGAGTGGTGGATGTTGACATCATTCCATCCCCAGTAATCGAGCCAATTTTCGTAGAAGAGAAGGAACAACAAAATTTGACGACTAAAGAAATGAACATCGACCCGCATAGTGAAATACAAAACCCTAGCACAAAGAAAAAACCCATGCAACAAACTGGGTTAGGATTAGCACAATCATAGGAACAAATGAATGAGGAATATGATGAAAAAAAAAAATTGATGAGCCCAGGAAATAGGTAGAATAAGTGCAACACCCTACAACAAAGCAAGCACAACAATCATAGGAACGGGTGTTGGTGGAAGACATTACAAACCAGCATAACACAGACACTAAAGAAGAGTAGGATAATGAGGAAGAGAACCAGGTGGAAATGAAAGGGACATCAACAGGAAATAAGAAGACAAGGAAAAACCTGCAGCGCTAAGAACATCGAGCAAGCAAAAGGAACTCACATTGTCACTATAGGAGTTAACTGAAAGAGTTAAAGTAATTGATGACATGTTAGGATTTGTGAATAAGATGAAGTATGTGACCATGATGTTGCAGACATGGGGAAGTTTCTTGAGTTGATGTCGCAAGTTTACATGGAAATTAAAGGAGAAGGTCCATCAGGAGATCCCATTCTTGAGTCAAAACAATGGATTGTGGGGCTATACAACAAAGGAATTATGAACCTGTTGGATATTCCTCATTTTGGGAGAGGAAAGGATGTGAATGCATGTGTCAAATAGTTATTAGAACTGGTACATGGAGGCATATTATGGATGGATAGACCTATATATATAGATGTGGACCTAATTTTTGAAATCACAGGATTACCTACATATGGAGCAAAACTAAAGAAGTACTTGGATGACAAAACAAAAGAAAAATCCATGGCATACAACATAAAGAATAAATACGGGACTGACAAAGATCCATGGGAATGGTTATTAAAAAGATCAATGAACCAACAACTAGGTTTGCAACAAAACTGATGGCATGCAAACTCTTGAGAAAATGTCGCGAAGAGGAATCCCCCGCAGGTGTAATGGCAACATTTGCATAGTGCGCAAAGGGAAGTCTAGTTAGGTGGAATCCATATCTACTAAACTTGTTTTTGGATGAGTACAAGGATGCGCGGGACCTTGGTTCAGAATTTCATTATTCATGGCTAATCATATTGATAACACCTGATGGATGGGGAGAACCAAAATATAGTGGATTTTACCATAGGCCATGGAAATGTCACACAAAAAATACACAACCTTATGGCATACTTCAGATCCAAAGAAAAGTAGGTGAATGCTATAATTTTCACCCTGCTCTATGATGAGATGTAGGAGAAGCTGGAAAACACATGGAGAATACCACCTAAAGTTTTGAGAGAGAATCAAGGAATAACCAATTTTCAAGATTCAAGGCATAATATATGGATCCAGACTAAGAAGGATCCTAAAAATGAATGGTTACAGTTGAGATATTGTGTCACGGGGGAAGAAGTATAATGGGATATGAAGGATTGTCCTGAATAGTGAAAGGTGCTAATAATCCCAAAGAAAGTACCAAAATCTAAACAACAAGTAGAGGCTAGACCTTAATAGTAGTCAACTAGCCCAGCAACAAACCCAAGAAAAGAGACCGAGTGCACAAAATAAACATGGGGTATCACAAAAACTAAAAATCCAAGAAAGAAAAACACTATACCAAAGGCTTCAACTCAGGAAAAGGAGTGTGCAGAAGAAATAAATGGAGGAGTGCAAACCGATACTAATATTCCTATGCAGGAGGAAATAGGATGGGGAAATTTCCCCGATTTGTATAGGTCAGTTCAAACCATGCAGACAGAGACACTTCCAACGAAAAGAATAGTGTTGTAAACAACAGGACATAAAAAAAAATAAAGGCACATAAGGACATTCCTCATCTTACACTTACAGAGGATGATGTATAATTGGTAATAGAAAAAGTGCAGGATTGCATGGCGAAAGCTTGGTATGATGCTAAGAAGAAGAGGGAGGAAATAGTGAAGAAATTGACAGAGGTCAAAGATGCATTGGAACAATTGCAACTTACTACAGCGCAACAAAAATATCAGGCACAACAACAATAAACTGCTCAAGAAAGAATAATTCTAGAACATGAGATAATACACCCCATAGTTATGGGGAGTGAAAATTTCGGTATCACCCATGGGATATTGCAGGTAGATGAAGCTACAACACAGAATCCATTGAAGGATATATATCATTTGGACCTTCCACTTCCCAAGATTCCAACTAAAGCGTTGTACAAACTACAAGTAAGTGGCACGCAGGAAATCTAGTCAAGGGCCTGTGCCGATGCTACAAGTTGACAATTGGCCAAGGAAGTAAATAATACACTGGAGATGAATCTTAACCTGGTGAAGTTTGAGAGGGATGAAACAAAGTAGCACATTGGAAGAATAGAGAAGAAAGTTGAAGAAGTATTTAAAATCATTTCTAACAGTGCACAAGGAGAGAATATACCCATAGAGGGTAAAATAGAGAAAATAACACAAGCTATGGAGACTTACAGAAGCCAAATTACAAATTTGACAGACCTATTGGTGCCTACTTATCCACCAGAATTAAGAATGCAAAGAGAGTAGGAGGCTGCAAGTCATACAAAGAGCATTGCGCTTGTAATAAAGGAAATAAAAAAGCTTTACAATAAGAGCGCACAACTATGGAAAAACATTCAAGAGGATGGGAAACTACAGGAGTTGTACCAAAAAGAAGAAGGGATAAATACTATGATGCAAGAACTGAAGAAGAAGTAGAAAACTATGACAATACCTGACAGAATGAAAAGTGCACAAGAGATGAAGAAGTTGTAGGCAGAGCTTAAGTCCATACAAGAAGATAACCAATCATGGAAGGCTTAGTTAGAACGATTACAAGAAGGAGAAGAAATATGCTCACTAAGATTGATGCAGAAAAGTGCCAAATTAAACAAGTTGGCTTGGAGAGTGGGGAACTGTTGAAGGAATACATTACTACGCAGACTATGGAGACTATAGAAGAAAAGAGTGCACAGATAAAATATCAAATTGAATAAATTACAAACAATTTTCAGGTGCTCGAGAAATCAGTACAGGAAGCACCAACTACTTTAGTGGATCAAGATGGGCCATGGGTGAGTGTTGGGGGATTGTTGACATTGACCATTTTGGGGAAAATCAAGGTAATTAATGAAGGTAGTTAGGAAATGGACCAAAGAAGGAGCACGCACTGGAAAACAAGGAAAAGCAGAGCCGAGAAACAAGGAAAGTCAAAGAAAGGATGAAAGATGCAGATCAACGAGGAAAACAATTGGATTTTAGACCAGCCGTGATCAAGGAGTTAGAAAGTGCCAAATCTAATCCACCTAGGTTTATTGGGTTAGGTTTTTGGTCAATTTTGTAATGGGTAACTAACCCCTTTTTGTAATATAAATATGTGTTGTGAGATAGCGGAGATATATATGGAGATACTGATATATAGACATAGAGATATGAACAGAGAGACAAAGGTATGGTAGACAAAGAATTTTAATTGAGGGTAAGGTCGCAATTCATGATATGTGGATCTTACTACGATATTTTCATCCTCAAATGTAATGCACACAGTGCTATAACTTTGATGCAGAATAATAAAAGAGTCAAGAAATCCAAATCTTTGTGGACGTAGCATGGGGTGGTGAACCATGATAGTGGTTGTGTTTCTATGTGGAATGCTTATGTTATTTCTTGAAAATGTTTAAGTTATGATGAATTGATTAATATTCCAGTAGTAAAATGCAATGCAAAGTAGAGTAACCATGATAATTAATGCAAAATAAACCCTAAATGACCGCAATTGATTATTGAATGGTAGATATGAGATGTAATGATGTGTTGATGTAATATAATAATATATATGATGTGTTTTGAGGTATAAATAATGTCTCTCATCCCCACATAAGTCTCCCTTCCAATATTGCATACATCTGGGTCCTGCAGTCACCCATAAGCCATCTCAGGTGAGACTGCATTGTACACTCTATGCGTAGTGTTGCCTTTTGGTCTCCAGAAGGGTCGATGGTTTGAAGGGTTTTGTTGGAAACCTAAAGTAGAACACAGGTCATCCTAGAAAACATCCAACAACTAGGGAACTCCAAACTATTTTGTGAATCCAATGAAGATCGAAGTACTTGGAACTCCCTCAATTCTGTGGTAGAAATAAGTCTCCCTTGTTCTTTGTTAGAAAAAACAACATTGCAGAGAAAAAAAAAATACGGAAATAAAACACAAAATACACAATACAATAGAGACAAAGATATACGTTGTTCACCCAATGCGGAAATTTCTAGGTCCTTCCTTTTATTATCCATAAAAATGAAGGGATACAACCTACAACACACTCGTTGTAACTTCTTCTTCTTTCTCTCAGTATCCTCTTTTAGAATACAATATTCACACTCATACCCAGATGCAATACAATGCCATCATACAAAAAGAGAGTTTCCATATAGGGAAAAAATCCCTAACATAACTTCTACTATCAGATCGCAACCTTATAATGAACGATCCAGATTGACGACGGAATTACAATATTTTCCAAGGAAAATTTTCCCAAAAATTATCTTTGGGGGACGTTTCCCCCGAATTCCCCACACTTCTACTGTCAGATCGCAACCTTATAATGAACGATCCAGATTGACGATAGAATTACAATATTTTCCAAGGAAATTTTTCCCAAAATTATCTTCGGGGGACGTTTCCCCCGAATTCCCCACCAAGGGGGCAACAAAAATAGTGAGGGAAAGTGCCCCCACATCCCCGCATCAAGAAATGGGATCCAAACACGACTAAAAAAAACCTTTGAATCAATAAGATAATCAGGTTCCACAACCAACATCCTTCACCAAGTCTTCCCATCTCCCTCCAAGTAACCCATTGCAACAACTCGGATCTTGTAAATAGCTTGAAACAATCATGCTCATCCATGACATCTCCAACAACCCCCAAGTCATCATGTTATCATGGGTCTACAAATCACCCCAAACTACCATGTCTGATTAAGAAATGAACTTCCTTGCTATGGATTAGGAGTAAGTTCATCCCCATCTAAAATATGAAGAAGTCAGGAATAATGACACATCCAAGTCACCTGACCTCGACTGAACTATCTATTTGCACCTTAGTTATCTTTGTCACCAAGGCACCAAGCTCCACAACAAACCCTATCACATCAACCTGTCGCTACAACCCAAGGTCTAAAAGAACATAATCCAACAACTATGTATGGTGAAGCCCAACATAGACATGTATCGACAAGTTGCAACCAAATTGTTCACACCAAGTCTCAAAATCAACTCCATGATATGAAAAAGTCCATCTAAGTCACTCTCTCCATGTAACCAATCAAAACCATATTCACTTCCCTATCATCTTCGTGCCCTTACTGCTTCTGCATCAAGACACCATGCACACACTACCCAAATGCTAAGTCATACTGTTGCTAATTGAATTGCGTAACTCTGTGAAGAGTCACCTCATTTGAAGGTTGTGGTCGACCTCACTCGCCCAAAAACCAATATCAACTCAATTGTCATTTCTAGTGATACATGAAACGAAGGTATCATGGTGAAAATATGCCCAACCCACTACCTTGTGACCCAAATTGTGCTTTGGTACCAACTATCACCAAGATATTGGTAAAGAACTAGCTAATTTGTTCACCAAAATAAACTCTAATACCAACTAACATGACCTTACAAGACACCTTCCCAAATCTTGTGATCATGCACCTCCTGGGAGCATGTGACCCCATGACCATTCAAACTTTTTGGCCTGACCAACCAAAGTCTACTTAGCCCAGACTACGTCTCTTCACCTAAAGCATATCCATACTCTATTCCAAGCTATTGTGAGCTAGTTACTCCCGACTCATCTTTATACTTAGTCTATTTAGTTAGTTTAGCTTATTCACTAATATCCATAAACAACCATACAAATTTCAACATCCCTAGATCCCTGTTAGGCAATGCCACACGAAATTTCCAAACTCTGATACTAATAAGATTAATAAATAAAGCTCTACATATGAACAAAGTTATGCAAGCTAACAATAATAATTCCTAAACACAATTTTAACAGAGATTCCATAACATAAACTCATAATTACACACTAATTAATTAAAATGAGCACATGAAAGACACTTATCTTATGAATAAAACACCAATTGCGTGTAGACCTTCCACGTTCCTACTAGCCATAAATGAAACTACTCATAACTCTCAGTAGTGGTTCACCTTCGAGCTAGGGTTACAACTCTACCAGGGCAAAGGAATCCTAAGCCAAGCTAAGGTCCATCTACAATCAAATGCTCAGACTAAGGTCTCAACTATGGCAGATATCCTACAGTCTCTCATTCTTCACATGCATATCCCACCCTAGGAAGTGTGTCCCTTCTCTGCTCAATAGTCCTTCGACTGCCCCAATTCCCTTCTGTGGATTTAGTAATAGGTCGGGTAGGAAGTCTCATAGCCCTATAGCTACAACTTGGCATTGTGGAAATACAATTCCCAATAGTTCTCTCACATGGAGAGAATGCTCATGGGCCTGAAACCCACTTCTCCATAACACACAGGCCTGACAACCCACCTCTTCAATAGCACACAAGTCTGACAACCTGCTTCTTCTCGTCAATCCACTCTCAAGCTTCCCCAAGTATAGGTATGACTGTAGAGTATGGATGCCAGGTACAGATGATGGAATGATGAAGGAATAATGGAAATTACACTATATCCACAAATTATATATGCATGTGCCCTATGTGACACTTGGCACATAAGGGACTAACTTTGTCCCCTTCATGTAATTTGTTCCCTTTCTTTTGGAACTTACGATAACATAATGTTATATGACTTTATGACATAAGAATAATATTATTTGATTCCTAGGCCTAAGTCCCTTGACTTAGCCCCTTCACCTTAGACTCTTAGCCCCCTTTTCCCTTTCTAGTGGAGTTTATCTCCCCATACTCTTTTGTCTGGTTGGTCTACATCAGTGATGTATTTTTATTAATATCCGAGTGAGACTATATTTTACAATAATAGGCTCAATGGCCTTTTAGCATCTAGGCTCTCCGGCCTAATAATCACATAGGCACTATGGTCTATAATATCTTGGCTCACCAGCCTATACAACATATGTACAATTAAAACTAAAACTAGGGATCAAGTTGGGGTATTACAAAAACTAAGAAATAATACAAAATATGTGTGACGACATGGTTGGGCGACACCACCGTGTCTAACACTCACCTACCACAACAATATATAGAGTTACAACAATACAAAATGAGTGCACGACTTTGTATTACTATATAAAAGAGTTGGGTGCCTCCATTCATGGCATGCACTCCCACGACACATGGTGAAAAAGGTTTTGGTGTGAAATCTTAATTAAAAGATAGGATAACGATGTTTTTTTATTAGTTAAAATTAACGAAGGGGATATTTTTTTATTTGAAATTTAACAAAAATATTTTGAATTAATAGAATTATAATGATTATTAAAATTTGTTATAGTAAAAGTATTAGTTGAATTCATTTTTACATTAAAAACAATTTTATCAATTAAAATTGTAATTTTGATAAAGGTTATTTCATCATATTTTTACAAACAAAAAAATATTGAAAATATCAAATTTATAATATTTTAAAATATAATAACAACATATCAACAATATTAATACTAATCAACAATATGGAGTTACGTTATGAGATGAGATTGAGCTCTAGAGGGAAGAATGAATATTTAGGGTTTGGGGTTTGTTGGTTCGTATAGTGGGAGTATGGGAGCCCCCTGGATAGGAAGCGGGGAGGAGGCCTACTATGACGGAAGGTCCCAGCCCTGGGATGGTGGATCCCAGGCAACAACATCTTTGGAAAAAGAGAAGACACAATGAGAGGCGGTAGAGAAAAATTCCTTTAAGAACGTAGTCAAAAGTCGACCAGACAGTAAGGATAAGGATACTAAGATGGGGGGAGTAGGACCCGAACAATAGGAAGGCCAGACAAATCAGACAAAAACAAAAAAGGCAGAGAAAGGAAAAAAGTAGCAGAGACATCTTCAGAATGATTGCTTACCTAAGACAACAAAAAACTTGACTTACAATGTAACCTCACATGGCATAGGGAACTACATCGAACACATGAAATACCACACCCTGATAGGTAAATTTATGGGCATATGGCCCTCCGAGAAAGCTCTCTTACTTTGGATCAAGGCCCGATGGAAAGTAAAATGAAGGATAGATCTCAAACTGGTTTCGAAGGGGTTCTTCACAACTATCTTCTTGGACCCTTTTGAGTGAGAAAAAGTATTTGAGGAAGGCCCCTATTTCTTCAATTCAGTTGGGCTGCACATGAGATATTGGACTAAGTGGTTCACCCCAAAGAAAGAAAACTTCACAGAGGCACCGGTTTGGATCCACCTATATTCTCTCCCAAGGGGATTATTATGGGAACTTGAAATCGTCGAAGGCATTGGAAATACCCTTGGAGCCTTTGTAAAGATTTCATAAATTATCAAGGCTATCAGGTATGTCTCCTATGCAAGGATCTGTGTTTACATGAATGTAGCAAGGGCTCTCCCTGAATATATAGTAATCTCATATTAGGATGAAGAATGGAATCATACATTAGATTATGAACATATCATGTTTAGATGAAGAAAATGGCACACCAATGGGCATCTCTTTAGGGACTACCCCCTTAATGTCCCCCCTCCAGGGAATGTGGGAAAGGGAGAAACAGATCCAGAGGCCTTTGCCAAAATCCCATGCAAAAGAAAGGAAGGAAGAAGACAAACCAAACAATAGGCAGTAAATCTGAATAAAATCACAAGTAATTGTTGAAAAATCTTGGAAGGACAACCTACTGGAATTAATGAGAAAGCAAACGACACGGAATCTGAAGCACCACCAAAGGCCACCTCAGTATCCAAAGAGGAGGAGTCAAAAAGATGTAAGACTGGGAAACAACTAGGACATAAAACGACAACACACTCAGAATTTCATATGAGGGAACCACCAGCCTCAGGGGCCGACTCAATAGAGGACTCATATATGGAGAAAACCCAAGCAATGGAAACAGAGGATATAGAGATAGATCTCCCAAGACTTACTGATATTCACAGACTGACGATAATCAATATCCTAATCTGTAAACTGCAATCCGAATTGTACCTTGTAAAAGGGAAAGGAAAGTCCTCTGAGCCCGCAACAATGTCATCGGGAGGCATGGGTATCAATACCAATCCCCTTAAAGAAACCAAGAAACAATCAGGGGAAGAGAAAAAAATAGGTAGAAAACCTTATCGCCAAAAAATAGAGGAAACAAGAGCTCTAATGGTGGATTTGGGACAGGTAGTCTATCTCTCGAAAAACTACTCCCCACGCCCTACCAACCAAAATGTTAAATATAAAGATTACATCCTGGAACATTAGAGGAATGAATAGTCCATCCAAACAAAGGATGCTAAAAGAAAAAATATCCAGGATAAACGCGGAACCCTCCTCCTTCAGGAAAAAAAATGGGACAAAGAAATCATGGAAATGATAACCCTTAAAATATGGCCCGTCAGTGAGGCATGTTGGATGGCAGCGAAAGGCTCTTCAGGTGGTCTAGCTATGATTTGGGATCCCGATCTCATAGAAATGAAACACTTATCTTCCTCCTCCAGGCACTTGACCCTCAAATTCATGTGTATTGGAACAAAGAAAGAAGGATACATCACCAATGTTTGCGGTCCAAATTTGCCTCATCTAAAGAGAAATTTCATGGACGAACTAAATCTAATAGGAGATTCTATGAGGAACAAATTCTAGGTCCTTGGAGGAGACTTCAACATGATCACCTCCCCTCTGTAGAAACAAGGAGGTATTCGTAAACTAGACCAGGAGAGTAAGGAATTTGGTAATCTCATAGAAAATCTAGGCCTAGTGGACATCCCAACCATAAATGGTACCTTCACTTGGAATAATAGAAGGGGTAAAGAACACAGAATTGTAGTTAGGTTGGATAGATTCCTACTGTCAGAAAAGACCATCATAGAGAAACAAGGAGTAGTGGTCAAGGTTCTCCCCCTTCAGGGATCAGACAATAGGCCAATAGCCCTAGACTGGGACCACGTTTGGAAACAGGGTCCCACACCTTTCAAATGTGAAAATTTATGGTTGGAACACCAAGATTTCTTTCCAAACTTGGAATGTTGGTGGAAAGAAAAGCCAAACATATTTTGCACAAAAATGTTCCATTTTCAACAGAGGTTAAAACATGTCTAACAATATCTCCGAAAGTGGAAAAAATAAGTTTTTGGGAACATCTTTGAGGAGAAAAAGAAACTAAATAAAGAATTAAAGGAAATTCAACAATTGGGGATCCAAGGCTTGTGTCCCCCTAACCTCCCAGTTAAAGGCTAGAATCAAATATGAGATATACAAAATATAAAGACAAGAAGAAATCCTATGGAAGCATAAATCAAGGATTCAATGGTTAAAATAAGGGGACAAAAACATATTCTTCTTTCTCAACTCCCTAATCCAAAGAAGAAACATAAACATAATTTCAACCATTAAAGCCCCAGATGGAATCAATCAACCCAGGAGAGAATACGTAGAATCATAGCTTCTCAACTACTTCCAAAATATACTCTCCGAGCGAGCGATCAACCAAGAGGATGCAATCTCAAAGATCACAAATTTTATCCCAAGGCTAGTGCAACTAGAACAATATCGAGAAATGATGCGTCCAACGTCGTTGGAAGAGGTGAAGGATATTTTGAAAAGTATGGCCATAGGAAAGTCTCCAGGGCCAAATAGCTTCACATTGGATTTCTACCAAATGGGCTGGCTGATTTAGGGACTTGACATCTAGGAGGTGTTCGAGGAATTGTGAACGTCCAAAGGTATTCTTCAAGCCTTCAATGTCACCTTTATCACCGTCATTCCTAAGGTCAAAGGCACTAACACTGCAGATAATTTCCGTCCTATCTCTCTTTGTAATGTCATTTATAAGATTATTTCTAAGATAATAGCAGTCAAGCTCAAACCAGTCCTCCCATTCATCATCTCCCAAGAACAAGGGGGATTTCTGGAAGGAAGGAAAATCCTTGACGACATCATAGTTGTGCATGAAGCGATTCACTCTCTTCAAACTTCCAAAAAGGTGGGCATGATGATGAAACTGGATATGTCCAAATCTTATGACATGATGAACTTGGATTGCTTAAGAAGGATGTTGCTAGCCTTCGACTTTGAGGATGGTTGGATTACTTGAGTAATGAAATTGGTTTCATCAAATTTCTTCTCTATCCTATTAAATGGCTCTCCTACCAAAACCTTTAATGGCTCGAGAGGCCTCCACCAGGTATACCCTCTCTCCCCTTTCCTTTTCATTATCCTGGTGGAAGGTTTGGGTCATAGCCTCTCCTAGGCCAAATGAGAAGGAGTTATCAAAGGGCTTCCCCTCCTCGAGGAAGAAGAGGCTATGTCCCATCTTGAATTTGTAGATGATAACCTGCCAATGGGATCCTGTATGGTCAAATAGGTTTCTGGCTTTAAGTCCCTTTTATTACTTTTCAACCTGGCTTTGAGAATGACCATAAACCAGGAAAATTCCTAGTTTTTATTCTTTAATACCCCTCATAACGTTCAAAAGCACTTAGCTGATCTTCTAGGCTTTCCTATCTCATCCCTCCCTACCAAGTATCTAGCAGCTTCGATACTCCTTAAATCCCACCAGAACCTCTCGTGGGAATCCATTTTGGACAAAATGAAATCCAAACTAAAAAGTTGGAATCACTACTCTCTGTCCTTTTCAGGAATATTCCTCCTGATCAAGTCGGTCCTCTCCTCCCTCCCAGTGTATCTCTTTTCTCCAATAGCTACACCTGTGAATTTCATTTAGAAAATGAGGACTCTTCAATGGAAATTACTTTGGGGTGGCCCCTAAAAAAACTTTAAATGGCTCCTAGTTGCTTAGAGCTCTCTCTTTTGCCCAAAATCCCAAGGAGGTTTGGGCCTCAAAGATCCTCATTTGATGAGCTCCACTCTAGAAGCCAAGCTCTGGTGGCGCTGGGTCAAGTCCCCTACAGCCCTCTAGGCCAAGCTCTGGAAGGCTAAGTATTCCCATCACTTACCCCTCCAAAGCCTAATCTGGGCAAAAAGTCTCAATTTGGGTTCAATGATATGGAATAATACCTAGCAAAATCAGATTCTGGTCCAGACCCACTGTTTCTAGGAAGTCCACGATGGGAAGTCCTCTTTCTTTTGGGACGATGCGTGGGAACAAATTCCCTCTTTAGATGGATATGTCTTGTTCCTAACTATAAAAAATGATCTTGAGTGGGTGGGATGGGTGAATATTCACCATTTCTAGAATTCTAAACCCCCTTCGGTGTTAGCTTTCATGAGAACCTCGATTCCGCTAGAGGACTGGCTTGTCCTTTGGATAGAGGATCCGAAGCTTGTGATCTCCAGAACGCTCCAATAGAGATAGACTGAGATCCTCTTAGGAAAGGACATCATTCATTGGGGTCCCAATGACAATGGAGATTTCATAGCCTAAACTACTTATAAGCTCCTCCAGGGGGAAGACACTCAACAAAACAGTCACCTTTGGAACAAAATTTGGAGTAGATCTCTCTAGCCCAAAGTCTCTAATTTCCTATGGTTGGTGGCCCACAAAAAAAATATTACATGAGATCAACTTCTCAGGAAATGGTTTTTGGGTCCTTCAAGGTGCATCCTCTATCGGGAGAATGGAGAAACCCAAGACCACATCTTAAGTAATTGCAGCTTCACCAGTCAGTTATGGGATGTAGGGGTTTCTAACTTAAGGAAATCATACCTCCCAAAAGGAAATGTTGTGGAAACAATAGATCGGTGGAGAGAGAATCCATTTACCAATGATATCTTCGACAAACTCAGGGAGATATTCCCAGGCCTCCTCATGTGGAATGCTTGGAAAGAAAGCAATAAGTGAATTTTCAAAGATAAAAGCTTTACCATAAGTCAACTTTGGGAGATCATCCACAAAAATCTGACTGAATCCATTGCAGTAGTCCATTGGCCAGTGAAAGACCACCAGGTTCACCGCGTAGAATCAGAGATCCTCAGAAGATGGAACCTGGAAGAAGACACAAACAAGACCCACGAGAGAAAAAATAAGGCTTGCATTAATATCGAAGACTTTTGGAAACCTTCGCAGGTGGGCTTCATCAAACTCAACTTTGACGGTGCTTCAAAGGGAAACCCATGTCCAATAGGTGTAGGAGGTCTCTTCAAAAACCACCTTGGAGAACCTATTATCTTCTACACTTCCCCCCTTGGATCTATGACAAATAATGCAGTAGAGCTAGACAACCTCAGGTGAGTTCTGGAAATATTCGTGGAAAGAGGCTTCTTGGCATTGAAGGTAGAAGGGGACTCCCTTCTCATCATCAAAGGTATTCAGTACCTCATGAAAGGGAGAAAGATGAAGAAACCAACTTAGAACTCACACCTGAACCATGGTTTTTCTACCCTCAAATCTTTGGTGGTTGTCATTTTTGGGATTTGCGCATAGCCAATAAGGAGGGAAGCCAATTCGGTAATTGATTGCATGGAAAACATAGGTGTCAACCTGCCCAAGTAGTTGCGGGTATGGATCTTGGGGGACACACTTCCTTGTGGATTGGCTGGTTGACACCTATAACATGTTTAATTGGAAGAGGGACAATATATACGTCAGTGAGGACACCTGTGAACAAGCTCCTCTGCACAAAGCACCAACCCAGGACAAAGGGTAGAGAGTGGTTGGGAATTCAGTGGTGGAGCTAAGGAGTAGTTTCCACATTGTGGACTCGCTCCCCAAGAACGAAACAATAGATGGGAACCAAGTGGGAAACATATGTGAGGAGATGAGGCCTTTACAATAAAAGGACATCCACAGTAAAGACCCTCTGGGCAAGGACTGTCTAGATTCTAATTATTTTCATCATGATAATTAGTGGTCAGGACGCCCGGACGAGTCAGGCATGCTCGAGAGGGATAGTTGGATTTAGTAGGTTACATAGCATAGTTCATCCTGGCGGTTGGGATATGAAATTATGTTGTCCTCTCAGCATAACTGCTATCAATGATAATAGTGAGAATTATATCAAAGGACAACAATTGATAACGAATAATCTAGCTTATAGGAACTATGATGAGATCTTCCTTCTTAAATTCAACGGTCGAGAGAATAGGCCCATCCTCTTCTTCTATCATTGTTTCTCTCAAGCCACCCCTAAATAGACTCTCAAGGTGATTTATAGAGTTAGTTTGAGCATAATCATGGCTCGTCGCTGGATCAGAAAGCCAAAGAGAGGTCACCCAGGCCACTGTGACAAGGAAGATTCAACCTTGTGCGGTCCCCAACACCCTACTAGGGCGGAAATAGAAGCGAAAGTGGAATAGGATTGGTTTTGGACCCATTGCAACCTGGAGGAGATTGAGGAAGCTAACACAGTTGAGGACCGAGTCTTGGATAGAAGACAAAGAACTAGGCCCAAGGAGATAATCCAAGAGGCAAACAATTGGATGCCCCACTCGGGTAACCCCCACACTCGGGATACCAAATACTTCCAGATGGTGGAAGCATATTGGATGAACAAAGCCTTGTTGGCTTAGGCCATCACTGATACCCAGAGACAAAATTCTGAGCTCCTCCGAGCTGTCCATATCCTGGAAGGAAAATCTGAGCTTTTTGCTACTCTCAAGTTCTCTTTAATTAGCTCTATCTAGGGTTGATCTCTATGTTAGTTCCTTTTATTAGTCTCCCTTTTTTGCTAATAATTATAGAGCTTCTGATACTATTCGCCTTAACAAGTTCATGGTTTTTGAGACGGTAGATATTTTCTTGTACATGACATATGATCTTAATATCCTGTGTGTACATGGTTTAGGTACCTAGTTTTCCTTTGAGGAAGGCTCCCCTGGTTCCACTCTTTTTGTACTATATTTTGTGAAGTGATAAAAGTTCTCTCTTTTAGCTTAAAAACAAATATTACTCAACAATATTAATATTAATGTGAAAAAAATCTTATTACATATAAATCAATAAACACGTAACAATACCCAATAAATATAATGCCTCACAACTTCGAGATCACACATAGATTCTGTAACACACCCACGACGAGGCTAAAAATAACAAAAAATTTCGTCCTCCTTCCAGGAACAAATTATCTCTCTCTACGAGTTCTAGTTTGGAAAGTCTGGGACTCAGCTCGACCCTCCGGTCAAGATTATTCGATTCTCTAAGTCAAACAAGACTTTGAGACCTTGATAGTCTCATCTCTTAATCAAACACATACCCTTTTGGCCTCTGGTGCGGGTCTTATGATACTCGCGACCTTCTCCTTCGCGCTTCAGCAAAGTCTCAGAGTTAGCATTAGCCCCTTTTCTCTTGGCCTCTCCTCAGATGTGACCTTGGCGATGACCACGTGATTGCGGGCGTGGCCACAAGTGGTTTGCGGTCAAACTACTTTTGGACACATAATCCTCCTCAATTCTACACGTGTCCTCCTGACGAAACCATGGTTTGAATTGTGGCCCGCCCTTGATATTTTAAAGTTCGCGCAACTCCTGTCCCCACAATGCTACGGGATCGTCGATCTCGTGATCTTGACAATATTGTATGAATCAATGGTTCAGATCTGCATCCCTCAAATCTACGAACCAAATTTGTCCCTCCTAGATCAATGACTATGATCTATTTGCAATTCTGGACTTCGGGGTATTGAAATCTCAAACCCTGCTTCTTTCATACTTCAAACTTCCGGAGCTGACGATTTGTAGACACCTGTCCTACTCGATCAATGGTATTGCTCCCACTTCGGTTGTTTGACCATTTAACCCAAATCAAGGGTCCTCCAACCCTCTTCTGGATCAACGGTCGAGATCTCCTTTGGGTTTCGGATTTATGAGATCTCAAATATCAAACCTTTTTCCCCAATGACTTTTATCCGAATGCTACGATCCTTTGACATGTGTCCTCCTGATCTGACGATCGAGGATTACTTCAGGTCTTCACCCGGAGCTCACTGATTTATGCCATGTGTCCTCTGAATCCAATGGCTATGAGTCACTTCAGGAATTTACTGGGAGTTCACGAATCAATGCCACATCTCCCTTAGATCTGTCGGTCCAGGTTCACTTCGAGTCTTTGGGCCTTCGAGGTTCAGAAATATCAGTCCTCAAACTGAAACCCCACTACAATATTTCTGGAGCTCTTGATCTATTGACAAGTGTCCCCATGCCAATCGACAGCTCACGACTCTTTGAGCTTCGGGTGTTTCAACACTTCAACCTTTGCCTTCCCCTAGATCTTTCGACTTGTCGACACGTGTCCTCCTGGATCCAACGGTCCATATTTGCTCCGACCCTTTGGCTTTCCGTGCTTTAGGAATCTAAAGTTTCAAACTTGCCTCCTCCTGGACTCATGGTATTTGACGGTTCATATCCACTCTGGTGATCCGACGCTTGACGTTACCCCGAACAATCTGACGACTCATATCTATTCCTGCGATCGAACGACCAAGATTCTACTTCGGGTTTTCGTCTCTTCGGGCTTCAGAAAATTCAATTCCCAAACCTGCCTCCTCTCGAATGGATTCCTCTGGAGTCCACGATCTATTGCCACGTGTCCCTCTGGATCAGGCGGTCCAGATTCACTTCGGGTCTCTAGGGTTCAAGAATTTCAACTTTTAACCGAAAACCCTCGATAAGAGTTCTCTAGAGTCCACGATCCGTCGCCACGTGTCCCTCTTGATGATGGATGGTCCCAAACTACTTTGGGACTTCATAACTTTGGTAAGTCCTCTTCTCCTGCGTGTGCAAGGTACTAAGGTTCGTGCACCTTGTTTAGGTCAGACGGCTGTTGAGCCTCTCCAATGTGATCCAACGACCATTGTCGCTCCTCCTCCTAGGATTCTGACTTACTCCAACTTACAAGGTTTTCTAAGTGCTCAAAGGATTCGACCTTTGCTCCTCCTACAGGCCCATCTCCTGAATTTCGTCTGCGCTCCTAAAAGCACTATCTCTTCTGAGCTTGATCTCTTTGAAGGTTTTCATCATCCCACGCTCTCCTTGCATTTCAAGGATCGCTTCAAACTTAGATCGAAGGTCACGACAATCGACGGGTCACAGGAATTGCGGGGTCCCAACATGCGGGTTTTTTACCAGGGAGTTCGACCTCCAAAATCTAGAAAGTGCTCGCTCGTTTCTAGAGTAACTAGGATCGTTGATCCTCCAGCCCGTCGAGATCAACGACAAGGGTGAATTGTGGGCCGTGAACTAGTGTGCCCTCTATTTTAACCTTCTCTCTCCACAGTGATTCCCCACCCTCGATCTATGTTCATAGATCGACGATGCATATCAATTGCAGTGTTTAACTTGACCTTCATACAACTTGACATCTCGGAGTCTCGAGCTCCAAAGTTCCTAGACCCAGGTCATGTGGATATTCATAAAACTCTGGGGCTATGATCCTCTCTCTTAGTCGGGTATTTGGTTAAGGAAATAAGCGTAATTTTAGAGTCTCCTATACTACTCGTCTGAAGGAAGACCTTCCCGACTCGCAGAGCTTTAAGCTCTGAATCAAGGCAAGGTGACTTGTGAGGTTACCAAATCGGTAAATATGTCCAGAGGATTGCTCCGACTCCGGAACGACAATGTAATTTCCTGGGGTAAGAACCTTCGAGTGATTAAACTGGGTCGTATGGAAATTCAAGCATAATTATAGGTTCTCAAGGAAACAAATGCATACTCATAACTTAATAATTTAATACAAAGAAATAAACCTTTATAGACATGTAAATACTTGCATGCATCCATTATTTACAATTCAAAACATAAGGTAAGAAAACACTTATCAAAACCATAGATTGTGATGCAACTGCTGAAAGGGGTTCTCATTTCCACCCAACCATAGACTTAGTCACTCCCAATGGATTTATCACTGGCCACCCCCAAGCTTAAGCTATGCTACTTCAAGATTCAATCTCTTAGTTCCAACTCAACGGAAGGTAGGGACGAAGGTTACTCTACCTCTCCCACTACAGAAATAGATAAGGAGGAGGTTACTCTCCTTCTCCTGGTTCAATCTCTATTTTCTATGATCAAAACTCATTGTTTCCTCTTTCAGTCCTTTCTCAAACCCAAGAGTTTCCTCTCTCCTCTCTGCATTTTTATCTATAGGTCTCCCTCTGTCCACCACACTTCATTTCTTGCCTCTCTCAACAAGATTGCATGTGGCGCAAATTCCCTCATCCCTGGTTAGGTTCAGAAGCCTTAACGATGGGCAGTCTGCCCCATCCCTCATTAACTCTTGAGGAGGCCTTCCCACCTACCAGCCTGACAGGAATTCATTCATGGTTAGAGGGTTGTTCTGATCTAAGTAAATTAATTTTAGCATGGTGGAGGTTAACGCAACCATTCCTAGTACCCTCCACCACCTTTCACATCATTTCATGGCCTCTCCCTTAGCACATCCCCTCTTTTAGAAGTCATGCAACACATAACCATTTTCTATTAATATAATTAGAATTTACATTCATCGACCTTCTACACAAGGTCCATCAAATTAAACATTCACACTTTTAATGTTTCCATAGTTCCTCGACCCATATAGTTATATTTACAGACTGGGGGAAATAGGGTGTTACAATTCCCTCCCCCTTAAAGGAATCATCATCCGTGATGTTCTATCTATCAACATGATATGTATGTACAGAAGTAAACAAAACCGGATATGCATGTCTCATGGCATCTTCCATTTCCCATGTAGCCTCATCTGGGCCAAAGTGTTTCCATTACACCTTGACCTGTGCAATGGTTCAATTCTTGAGTGAGGTTTCCTTCCCATCTAATATGCATTGGGGTTCTGGCAGGAATTCTCCCTCCATCTCCACCTGGATCATAGACCAATCAATTATATGATTAGCATCATGTACATATTTCTTCAGTAATGAAACATGAAAAATATTATGTGCCTTTACTGTGGGAGGAAGTGCTAGCCTATAGGCTACAGGCCCCACTCTATCTAAGACTTCAAAGGGTCCACAATATCAAGGTGCCAACTTGGCACAAGATCCCATTCTTAGGGAAATATTCCTGGGTCTAACTCTGAGATAGACATGGTCTCCGGTATTGAACTCTCTTGGAGTTCTCTTTCTGTCGGCATAAATTTTTTGTCTTTCCTAAGAAATATTTAGATTTTGTCTTATCTGAACCACTTGTTGTTCCATTTATTTCAGCATGTTGGGTCTGATTGTAATTTTGTCCACTTGATTACTCTAGCTGATTGGAATCTTGCATTGTCTACCATAGAGGACTTCAAAAGGGCTCATCTTTAAGGATTCTTGATAACCGTTTTTGTAGGAAAAATCTACCAATGGTAGGTATTCTTCCCACTTCTTAGGATGATGCATTACATGCATCCTTACCATGTCTTCTGCTATTTGGTTCACTCTTTCTATTTGTCCATCAGTTTGAGGGTGGTAGGTTGTGTTGAAAAACAATTTAGTCTCAAAACTAGCCATTAGGGATTTCCAAAAGTTCAAAGTAAACTTGGTATCTCGGTCAGATACAATTTCCTTGGGCATGCCATGCAGTCTAAATGTCTCCTTCATGAAGATTTTGGAAATATCTATGGACTTGTAAGTCGATTTGACAGGAATGAAATGAGGATATTTACTCATTTTGTCCACCATGACCATGATGGCATCATTTTTCTTGGTCGACTTCGGTAATCCGGTGATTAAATCCATGGAGATGGTTTCCCGTTTTCATTCTGGGATTGGCAGGGGTTGTAATAATCCTGCTAGATGACGGTGCTTTGCCTTAACTTGTTGGAATTCTAAGCACTTAGATAGATAGTTAGTTATGTCTTTCTTCAACCCAGGACAATATAATTGTTTCCTAGTGGCCGTGATCATCTTCTGATATCCTGGGTGACCAGTATATGGTATCTTGTGTAGTTCATCCATTATGAACCTCCTCAAGTCGCCAAAATTTTGAATATACAATCTGTTTCTGTAAGTCAACAACCCTTCCTCGAGCATCTGGTAGCCTTCATACTTCAGCCCTGTAGGCTCTTTTCTTAGGTACGAGGTCACGGTCTTGAAGAATGCATATGTCTCTTGTGCATTTCTGACTCTTTCCCTGACGTATGTTTCACAGGCGCTTACTGCTACTAGATGAATCGTTTTTATATTCCTACTAAGGGCATCAACCACCCTATTTTCCTTTCCTTTTATGTGTTCGATTTCGAAATCGAATTGACTTAGGGGTGGAATCCACTTAGCTTTCCTGTCATTGAGTTTTGGTTGATCAAACAGGTGTCTCAATCCACAATGATCTATCATAAGCACAAATCTTCTACCCAGGAGGTAGTGCCTCCACATTTTTAAAGCATGTACTATGGCATCCAATTCTAGGTCATGGGTCACATAATTGATCTCATGCTCATTTAACTTCCTGGATGTGTAGAAGATTACACATCCCTCTTGCATAAGGACTCCTCCAAGCCCTTCCTTGTAAGCATCTGTACACACAAGGAAATCATTATCCGGGTCTGCAATCTTTAGCACAGGTGCATGGGTCAGGAGGTATTTCAGTTCCTGAAATCTTTCTTCACATTTCGATGTCCAAATGAATTTAATCCCCTTTTTCTGAAGAGTAGTGATTGGACATCCAATCCTGGAAAACCCTTTTATGAACCTTATATAGTATCCCGCTAAGCCCACGAAGGATCTATTATTAGATACATCCTTCGGGGTAGGCCTTTCCATAATAGATCTGATCTTGTCAGGGTCTACTACCACTCCTTCCTTCTAAATGACATGGCCTGGGTAATGGACTTGCTTCTGAAAGAAGTTGCACTTGTGGAACTTAGCGTAGAGTTGATGCTCTCTTAGTACATGAAGTGTGAGTCTAAGATGTTCTTCATGCTCCTCCATGTTCTTGGATTAGATTAGGATATCATCAATGAAAACCAATACAAATTTGTCTAGAAATTTGTTGAGTACATTATTCATCAAGCACATAAAAGTGGCGGGGGCATTGGTTAACCCAAATGAAACCACCATGAATTCATAGTGACCATACCTCATCCTGAAGGTTGTCTTGTGGATGTCTTCATTCTTAATCCAGACATGATGATAGCTAGACCTTAGGTCGATCTTTAAGAAGATGGATTGACCTCCCAATTGGTTGAACAGGTCATCGATTCTTGGTAAGGGGTACTTGCTCTTTATAGTTGCCTTATTGAGTTGTATGTAATCTATGCACAGTCGGAGTGTTCCATCTTTATTTTTCACAAACAGGATGGGCACTCCCCACATAGATACACTGGGTTGGATTTAGCCTTTGTCCATCATCTCCTTTAGTTGTAGCTTGCTCTCAACCAACTTTGGCGTTCTCATTCTGTACGGCGTTCTAGATGCTGGTACTGCTCCCGATGTAAGTTCTATCGAGAAGTCAATATCCCTTCTCGGAGGTAGACTTGGTACTTCTTCTGGGAATACGTCCTTGTATTCTCTTAATATGGGGTGGTCCTCTAGGTTTGTTTTTTCATCCTCAATAGATTCCAATACATGTATGGAATATAAGGAACACCCCTTTCTACAATACTTTTTCATTTGAAGGGTTGATATTTGCCTCACTGAGACAGGATTTTGTATCCCTTGGAGGGTCATCTTTCTTCCTTCTTCATTTAGAAATTCTAAAGTTTTATGATAACAATCCAATTTAGTTTTGTAAGAATCCAACCAATCCATACCAATAAACAAGTCATAAGATCCTAGGGGAAGTACGTTAAGGGTTGCTTGGGTGGGCAATCCACCCATAATGAATTGACAGGCTCGTATGACCTCTGCCACTTTTATTTTGGTCCCACTGGCTAATTGCACCAACCAAGGTTTAACATGTCTAATTGGTTGCAGTTTACACTTATCAACAGTCTGAGGGGCCACATAAATCAAATTAGAACCTGGGTCAATTAAAATATAAACTAGATGGTTGGCGATCATACCTTCCAGCTCCACTACTGAAGCTTGGTGGTCGGCTTGATTATTGTCCAAGGCTGCATAGATTCACGGCATGCTCCTAGCCACATCATTGACGGTGGTAGCTTCTTGGATATTGTAGACCCTCTTACTATTATGTTGTCTGTGTGGGAAGTCCCTCAATTTATGATCCTCTCCACAACCCCAGCATTTTAAGGGTTCCTTCTTTAGGTTATCAGTATTTCCTGGGGATGTATTAAAAGGTTTATTTCCACTTTGAGAGGGGAAATTTTGCTGATATACACTTCTAGTAGGAAGGCTCCTTCTAGAATATTTTCTGTATTTCTTGAATCTTGAGGATTTAAACCCTTTCTTCTAGAGTCCTGAACTAATCCTGGTCTTCGAGTCCTCGCGAGGTCTTGTCTTACTCCCAAACTCTTCATAACAATACCTTGCCTTTCGGATAGTTTCTTCTAAGGTCTTTGGTTCATCGAACTCAATCCTATCCCGGTAGGTCTGAGGTAATCCACTAATGAACCGCTACACTTTCACTTTTTCATATTTTATGTAGGGTACATACCTTAGTAGTTCAAGGAATTTATTGACAAATTCGTTTATGGTGAGATTCCCCGCCCTGAGTTCATAGAACTTTTTAGTATTCCCATCCATGCATTTCTCTGACAGATACTACTTCCTGAAGTATTTCTCAAACTGTTTCCATGACAATTCCTTCTCATGGACTCCTTTCACATTCCTAAGGTCTTCCCACCAAATGGAAGCCTTCCCATTCAGGTTGAAGATGGCTATTCGAGCCTTTAAGTATTTATTTAAACCAAGAAGCCAAGATTCAACCTCTTCTCCCTTCTTAATCTCTGCATCAAAAGAGGGTGGTTTGGCTTTCCTGAATTCTTAAGGATCATGATTTTTGGAATGCTTCAGCTTCTTTCCTTTCCTTCGAGAATGTGAGATGGCTCTGATACTAGAAGATCCTTCGGAGTTACCAGATTCCTTTCTAGAGGACTCCACTAATGAGTATTCCCTGCCTCCAGGCTAGGCCTTCTTTGAGGTACTTTTCCCAGTGTGGTCACTTATGGAGTCATTTTTTCAGATCTCAGGTGGACTTTGACTTCTCTTCTTATGTCGTCGGTCCACATGATTGGTTGTGGGTTGATGCAGTAGTTTCCTCTGTATGTCAGATAATATTTGCAACAAGACCATGTTAATTTCTGTCTTTTTTTCTTTCTCCTTTATCAATCTCTCGTTGTCATCCTTGCAACTCTATAATTTAGTCCTAAGGCTCCTTACAGTTTCAACCAGATCTAGAGGGGTTTCCACTGCCCTCCTTTCATCAGATTCTTTGTCTCTATTTTGGGAGCCATCCCCCACTTCAAGACATGTCACCATCCTTTAGTCTTGGATTTTTCCTGTGATTTACTGACTGCTCGAGTGTTGACAAAAACACTTATTGTTAGCTAAAAATTTATTAGGTCATGAACAATACATGGTTCAGTTTATTAAATTCATACACTCAGTAGTAAGTTTCATTCTTTTCTTTAATTAACATTTTTAATCAGAATTTTTAAGAAAGAGGTAAGCTAGAGTGTCATTCTTTTACAAGTACTCCAAATAGAGTTTTTAAGAGACTCGTCCATGAGCCCAAGTAGGCCAAGTGTTGTAACCATGATCTGATACCAATTTGTAACACACCCACGACGAGGCTAAAAATAACAAAACATTTTCTCCTCCTTCTAGGAAAAAATTCTCTATCTCTCTACGGGTTCTAATTTGGAAAGTCCGGGACTCATCCCGACCCTCTGGTCAAGATTATTCGATTATCTAAGTCAAACGAGACTTTGAGACCTTGATAGTCTCACCTCTTAATCAAACACATGCCATTTCAGCCTCTGGTGCAGGTCTTATGATACCTGTGACCTTCTCCTACACACTTCAGCAAAGTCTCGAAGTTGGAATTAGCCCCTTTTCTCTTGGTCTCTCCTCAGATGTGACCTTGGAGATGACCACACGATTGCGGGTGCGTCCACAAGTGGTTTGGGTTCAAACTACTTTTGGGCCTTTGATCCTCCTCAATTTTACACGTGTCCTCCTGATGAAACCATAGTTTGAATTGTGGTCTGCCCTCGATATTTTGAACTTTGTGCAACTCCTGTCCCCACAATGCTACGGGATTGTCAATATAGCGATCTTGACGATACTGTATGAATCAACGGTTCAGATCTGTGCCTCTCAAATCTATAGACAAGATATGTCCCTCCTAGATCAATGACTGCGATCTCTTCGCAATTACATACTTCCGGGTTTTGAAATCTCAAACCCTGCTTCTTTTGTACATCAAAATTCTAGAGCTAACGATATACAAACACCTGTCCTTCTCGATCAACTATCTTGCTCCCACTTCAGGTGTTTGACCATTTAACCCAAATCAAGGGTCCTCCAACCCTCTTCTCGATCGACAGTCGAGATCTCCTTCGGGTTTCAGACTTCTGAGATCTCAAATCTAAAAAAAATTTACCCAATTAATTTTATCCGAAGGCTACAATCGTCTGACGCATGTCCTCCTGATCTAACGATCGAGGATTACTTCGGGTCTTCACCCAGAGCTCACCGATTTGTGCCATGTGTCCTTTAAATCCAATGGCTATGATTCACTTTGGGACTTTACCCGGAGTTCATGGATTCACGCCATGTCTCCCTTCGATCTGTCGGTCTAGGTTCACTTCGGGTCTTCGGGCCTTCGAGGTTTGAAAATCTCAGTTCTCAAGCTGAAACCCCACTACAATCTTCCCGAAGCTCTCGATTTTTTGACTAGTGTCCCCATGCCAATTGACGACTCATGACTCTTCAACTCTTCAGGCTTCAGGTGTTTCAACACTTCGACCTTCACCTTCCTCTTGATCTTCCAACCTATCGACATGTGTCCTCCTGGATCCAATAGTCCAAATTTGCTTCGGCCCTTCGGCTTTCCACGCTTCGGGAATCACAAGTTTCAATCTTGCCTCCTCCCAGACTCACAGTATCTGACGGTTTAGATCCCCTCTGGTGATATGAAGCTTGAAGTTACCCTGAACAATCTGATGGCTCAGATTTGTTCCTACGATCGGACGACCGAGATTCTACTTTGGGTTTCCGGCTCTTCGGGCTTCAAAAAATTTGAGTCTCAAACCTGCCTCATCTTGAATAGATTCCTTCAGAGTACACGATCTGTCTCCATGTGTCCCTCTAGATCGGTCGGTCTAGATTCACTTCGTGTCTTCGGGGTTTGGGAATTTCAACTTTTAACCGAAAGCCCTCGAATATATTTCTCTGGAGTCCACGATCCGTCGCCACATCTCCCTCTTGATGGTGGACGGTCCCAAACTACTTCGGGACTTCAGAACTTTGGTAAGTCGTCTTCTCATATGTGTGAAAGGTACTAAGGTTCATGCACCTTGTTTATATCAGACGGTTGCTAAGCCTCTACGATGTGATCCAACGACCATTGTCACTCCTCCTCCTAGGCTTCTGACTTACTCCAACTTAGAAGGTTTTCTAAGTGCTTAAAGGATTCAACCTTTTATCCTCCTATGGGCCCATCTCTTGGATTTCATCTGTGCTTTTGAAAGCGCTATCTCTTATGAGATTTATCTCTTTGAAGGTTTTCGTCGTCCCACACACTCCTTGCGTTTCAAGGATCGATTCAAACTCAAATTGAAGGTCACGATGGTTGAAGGTTCACAGGAATTGCGGGGTCCCAACATGTGGGTTCTTTACCAGGGATTTTGACCTCCGCAATCCGGAAAGTGCTCGCTCAATTCTATTCTAACCGGGATCGTTGATCCTCCAGCTCATTGAGATGAACGACAAGGTTGAATTGCAGGCCGCGAACTAGTGCGTCTGCTATTTTCACCTTTGCGCTTCGCAGTGAGTCCCCACCCTCGATCTTCGTTCATAGATTGACGATGCATATCAATTGCAGGGTTTAACTTGACCTTTGTACAACTTGACATCTCAGAGCCTCGAGCTCCAAAGTTCTTAGGCCCAGGTCACATGGATATTCATAAAACTCTGGGGCTATGATCTCCGCTCTTAGTCAGGTCTTTGGTTAAGGAAATAAGAGTAAGTTTAGAGTCTCATAGACTATTGGTCTGAAGGGAACACCTTCCCTACTCGCAGAGATTTAAGCTCTGAATCAAGGCAAGGTAACTGGTGAGGTTACCAAATCGGTAAATATGCCCAGAGGCTTGCTCCAACTCCAGAACGACGATGTAATTTCCTGGGGTAAGCGTCTTCGAGTGATTAAAATGGGGCGTATGGAAATTCAAGCAGAATTATAGGTTCTTAAGGAAACGAACGCATACTCATAACTTAATCATTTAATACAGAGAAAGAAACCTTTATAGACATGTAAATAGTTGCATGCATCCATTATTTACAATTCAAAACATAAGGTGAGAAAACACTTATTAGAACCATAGAGTGTGATGCGACTGCTGAAAGGGGTGCTCATTTCCACCCAACCATAGGCTCAGTCACTCCCAATGGATTTATCACTCGCCACCCCCGATCTTAAGCCACGCTACTTCGAGATTCAATCTCTTACTTCCAGCTCAATGGAAGGTAGGGACGAAGGTTACTCTCCTTCTCCCACTATATAAATAGATAAGGACGAAGGTTACTCTCCTTCTCCTGGTTCAATCTCTATTTTCTGTGATCAGAGCTCACTGTTTCCTCTTTCAGTCCTTCCTCGAACCTGAGAGTTTCCTCTCTCGTCTTTGCATTTTTCTCCACAGGTCTCCCCCTGTCCACCACGCTTCCTTTCTTGCCTCTCTCAACAACATTGCATGTGGCTCAAATTCCCATGTTCGTGGTCAGGTCCGGAAGCCTTACCGATGGGCAGTCTTCCCCATCCCTCACTAAATCTTGAGGAGGCCTTCCCACCTACCAGCCTGACGGGAATTCATTCTTGGTCAGAGGGTTGTTCTGATCTGAGAAAAATAATTCCAACATGGTACTGGTTCGGTGGAAGTTAACACAACCATTCCTAGTCCCCTCCACCACCTTTCATAGCATTTCGTGCCCTCTCTCTTAGCACATCCCCTCTTTCAGCAGTCATGCAACATGTAACCATTTTCTATTTAAATAATTAGAATTTACATTCATCGATCTTCAACACAAGGTCCATCAAATCAAACATTCACACTTTTAAGTTTTCCATAATTCCTTGGCCCATATAATTATATTTATAGACTAGCCAAAATAAGGTGTTACAGATTCTAACACGAAAACTTCAAAATCATTTATATTTATATGACTACTTAGTGTTATTCATATCTTGACCCTTAAATACCACACAAGTTAAAAACCTATAAGATTCCATGCTTTTAAACGGAACTATAGATAACATTATTATATTAACCTATTTTAGTTAAAATTGGGAGAGTTATCTTTATGTCTATTTATTTAAGTATATTTTTTTCGCAAATAAAGTAGAGGTTTGAATCATATAATATCGTATTACAAAAACTTTATCAAGTTCATACTAGAAGCAAGGTGCCAAGCTTTCAAGGGCAGTGTTTTCTAGGGTTAAATAAATTATGTTGCATGGGCGAGTCCTTTCTAAACTCGAATAAAGTATGTTTCAATTAATATCTAACTCAATTAATATCTAACTCAATAAACAAGTAACACTACCGAATAAATATAATGCCTCACAACTTCGAGATCACACATAGATTCTAACATGACAACTACAATGCATTATCATTTATATTTATATGACTACTTAGTGTTATTCATATCATGACACTTAAAAACCTATTAGCTTCCATGCTTTTAAACGGAACTATAGATAACATTATTATATTAACCTAGTTTAGTTAAAATAGGGAGAGTTATCTTTATGTCTATTTATTTAAGTATATTTTTTTCGCAAACAAAGTAGAGGTTTGAATCATATAATATCGTATTACAAAAACTTTATCAACTTTATACTAGAAGCAAGGTGCCGAGCTTTCAAGGGGAGTCTTTTCTAGGGTTAAATAAATTGTGTTGCATGGGCGAGTCCTTTCTAAACTCAAATAAAGTATGTTTCAATTAATATCATATGGCGATAATGTTAACAAAGATAACAACACAATGTGTTAGATCAAAGTCCTTTCCTTAAAAAAGGACAATTTTCCTTAAACTTTTATAATTGGAGAAAGTTATTTCCAAATAGCAAATTAGGTTCTTCCAACTTTATAGATTTATAAGAGCAATAGAGCTTGTAATGTATCAAAGTATGAAATATAGGAACTCATATGATCTAAATTTTAAGATTATTCAAGGTTAATAAGGTTTTATTTGAAGTTTCTTCATTTTTCCTTATTGTATAGAGGTTTTCTTATTGTATTGAGAAGTGATTTTTATAATTTAATATGAGGAAGGGAGATGTGTAATTCCTTCCATTTGATATGGAGTTGATAAATGACATTTAAAAAAATTATTTCAATATCGATTATAAATAAAATATTTTAATGTTCATCTTAAGTAAAACAATTTTATAATAATAATAATATTTTAATTTTAAGGTTAGGGTTCCTCCTGTTTGTATGAGAACCCCTTGTTTGCGGGACAAGGGACCCCCTCTATATCAATTTGAGGGATAAATTCTACTGAGGTGTACATACCTACCCCCTCTAGATTTGTACCTGTGACCTGCTAGGAGGAAACACATGTTCTTAACCATTAAGTAGATGTGTAATTCATTTACTTCTTAACATGAAGTTGACATGTGGAATTAAATATATATAAAGAATGAGTGTAGATCCATCTTAACTTTAGATGGACTTGATTCCACTCAATGCATGATATATTTGAAGTTAAGATGGATCTATGCTAGTTTTACAATAACCTTTTCATAGTTATACTTGTTAGGCAACGGAAGCAAAAACAAGGCATATAACAGAGCATACAATAAGCAAGATCAAACATGCATTAAACCAAGCACATCAATCATACACTTGAAACAATTATTTATGTGGAAACCCAATGAGGGAAAAAGCCACGGGAAATGATAATCGATATTCTTTTTATTCAAGGGAGAATTACAATAGTCAACCCAGGCATACAACCATCATTTCCTCTCATACAAACAACACCTCAGTATTGTGTCTTTCTCTCATACACTCACTACGAGGACTGGTCATGAATAGATCATGTAGTTACACGAACAATTCATAAATAGATTGCATACATGCCCATTAACATAGTTGCATGCATGTGCATGTGACCACATGTGGAAATTCGTTGGCATGTTTCCAACAATATCCACCTTGACAACAATTTACTTGATATATCGTGCCCTTAATTAATTCATCACTTTTTCTGCAAGCCAAGAGAAGCCAAACACCTTCACAGCTCCGCAACTTCTCTGACAATACCGGTATGTGAACATGCCTACACGATTCACTCTAGCATGGACCATTTTGTCTCCATCAATAACTTGTCTAATAAACCGATGCACTTGTCCAAATCCCATGAATCATAACCATAGACCATAAATCATTGCAACCACTGTAGGTGATACTTGTGCTTCTGTGTTTAAAGCACCCATTTCCATGCTCTTCACCTAGTTTTGCCATGTGTCTACTGACACCATCAACTGCATGTGAAATCTTGACCATTTCCACATTGCAATATTGACCATTTCTGCATCGCAATCATCAAACTTCCTACTAGCATATAATACTCGAGACATATAACCCTTTCCTTCTTCATCAATTAGGACATAAACCTGAAGAGAACTTACAATGGAAAGCCAAAGGGATTTTACCAGTTTCACATTCTTTATACTGGATTTCTTGAGTATATTCACCACATACTTATGTTGTGATAACAAAGCTTATCATATTTCTTATCTCTGTGTATTTCCATGACCAAAATTTATTTTGCTGCTCCCAGATCCTTCATAACAAACGTCCTAACCAACTGAGCCAACCTGTTGACCTCAACCATGCTTGTGCTTACAACAAGAATAACATATAACACCAAGATAATGAATATAACATAAACACAATGGTTATACTCAATTATTGTAAAATTTGGCTCACCATGAAGCAATCAAACATCTTGTACCATTTGCCTAACATGCTTCAGGCCATACAATAATTTTTGAGTTTGCAAACAAATCTTTTGCTGCAATTCTAAAATAACCGTTTTGGTTGTTCCATATACATCCCCTTATCCAAAAAAATCCATGTAAACCATTTTTAACGTCTAGTTGTACTATCACAACCAATGCTAACACAACATAAATAGAAACAAGATTTTAACAACTACTTAGAAATATTCATGGAAACCAATACCTTTCTGCTACCAGCCATGCTTTGACCCTTTCATATTTTACTGTATTTGTTTTTATAAAAGGAGATTCATCAAACACTGCATCTTTTTCCATGATGATTCTGTGGGTAGTAGGATCCCATAGTCTGCACCCCTTAGCATCATCACCATATCAAAGATCTACCTATTTGATTTGGGTCCTACTTAGAAAGCTAAGAAAAAAACATAAGCATCACAACCGAATAATTTCACTTTTGAGTAATTACGAGATGACATGTTCATACGTCGTCCTGAATCTTCTAGTATTTTGCAACCGATGGTGACTGAGTTACCATATAGCACAACCGCTTCTGTCCACAACTATTGTTGCAACTTGACATTACTGAACATGCCTATTCGATCCCAAATTCCTTGCAATACTTTCTAAGTTCCATGGATATGAACTTACCTTCATCATATATTCTCAAACACTTGATTGATCTACCAACACATCAACCTTTCTACATACCCACCTTTCTAAACTGGACACACTACTCCACCTCAAATTTTGCATTCGAACAACTTTGACCAAATCCGGCCAAACCAGCCAAGTAAGCCTTCACCGCTTACCTCCAGGCCCATTTACAATGGATTTCACCAAGCCTTTTATAGGCTTCATTACATGCAATCCATGGACACAATACCACGAGATACCGAACATACATGCCCCCCCCCCACCACATATTCAATCTACCTAAATCTATGTCTATACTTTTCATAGGTGACTTGATAAACCAAGGGTATGCATGGCTATCTAGGTCTTACAGACATATGCCCATTTACATGCAATCAATAATTTTTACAACTCCAAAGTAAATACAATTTTTATTTTTTTTAATTTCACGGTGACTCAACCATCACCGCCCTACACCTTCTATGTGAACACAGGTGGAGAGACACAACAGACAAACAAAACTTCATCAATCATACATGTAGTTGAATTTGCTTCTTTTGTGGAGTCCTCTTTGGATGCTTGTTGTATTTTCCAAAAATCCTTCTTGAGATGCCCATATTTGCCACAAAACCAACATTTTTCCTTACCCTTATTGTCTTTTGACTTAGACTTGGTTGTACCTTTATGATCTTTCCCTCTTTCTGTAGAAAAACCTCTGACCACCATTGATTCTATTGTTGAGGTTCCTTTACTAGATATTTTCCTCATCTCCTCAGACAACAAAGCTCCCACAACAGTGTCATAATCAATGGAATCTGTTGTGTTAAACCACATAGTTGTGAACAGATGATCCCAAGACTCAGAAAAAAAAACACAGTAGTGTAACCTCCTTGTCCTCATCTTCGAACTTTACTTCCATACTAGTTAATTGACAAATCAAAGTATTGAAAACATTCATGTGATCATCAATTTTCGTACCTTCTTTCATCTACAAGATGTACAAATGCCTCTTTAAGAAGATTATGATTGAAAAGTTCTTTGTCATATATAGACTCTCCAGTTTGGTCCATAAACCTATTGTTGTTGTCTCTTCAATGATGTTAAGCAACCCCTCATCTACCAGACACAAACGAATAGTACTAAGGGCTCTTGCATCCAGATCCTCCCATTCCTCGCTTGTCATGCTTGCCGGTTTCTTTGACTTTCCAGCCAATGCCTTTTGCAATCCTTGTTGCACAAGCAGATCCCGCATCTTAAGATTCCATAGCACAAAGCTATTCTTATCGCCAAATTTCTCCACCTCAAACTTAGAACTCTGCACTTTATCCATTAGCAAAAAAAGGTTCTTGCGTTCATAGGAGACCTGCACACAATTTTCATTGGCTCACCTGCGACACCTACTCAACCTTCGCTTCGATCCAGTGACCAGATTCTCTTCTGCTTCGCTCTCTGCTCCTTCAACTCTAAGCTTTGATACCACTTGTTAGGCAGCGAAAACAAAAAAAAAGGCATATAACAGAGCATAAAATAAGCAATATCAAACACGCATTAAACCAAACACATCAATCATACACTTGACACAATGATTTATGTGGAAACCCAATGAGGGAAAAAACCATGGGAAATGATAATCATTATCCTTTTTATTCAAGGGAGAATTAAAATAGCCAACCCAGGAATACAACCATCCTCTCCTCTCATACACACAACACCTTAGTATCACGTCTTGCTCTCACACACTCACTACACATTTCACTCCACCTCTATGGGTATGCTCGTATATATAACATCTATCACTCAGTTACACAGATTGATCACGAATATATCACATAGTTACATGAAAAGTTCATAAATAGATTGCATCACATTAACATAGTTGCATGCTTGTGCATGTGACCACATCAGGAAATACGTTGGCATGTTTCCAACAATACTTATGTCCATCATGTTGTTTGTATGTTTGATCTCAACAATGTCTGTTCTAATGTTAGCATTAGTGTATCCTTTGTGAGTTGTTTGGGTTTGCTTCATCTTTCTTGTCTCCCATCATGTCTATGTCAACAAATTCTTTCATTGTCCAAAATATGATGCAATTTTGTTGAATAAGGTAGGTTTACTCTTAGTATAACTGGGTTCCTAGGATTTTAGTGAGGAATTCTCCATCCTTCTCCTTTCATGTTTATAATTTTTTAGGGAGGCAGAAGGATGGCCAAAATACCTATAATGCACTTGAACATCTATTAGAGATGTCACTTTGAGAGGAGTGATTAACTAAAACACTCTTCCTTCGGAATCCTCGTTCTTTTCTAAATCGTGGTAGTCACACTACTTCACCAAAACATGGACAAACATTACCTCAATAGGAAGCTAACAATATTACCTCATAATCTCTGTTAACAAACTACCTTCTCATCTTTCCAAGTTTCCTCAAAATGAATAAATTCTTCAATAAAAATAAACTATCATCATAACTAAATTCTTCACTAAAAATAACATAATAAATTTGTAGATGGAAATACTATTGCATGAAGATATTTTAACCTCTTTTATGTATTTAAACCATGACCATCATAAGCCTGCAAATTCACACCTCTCTTTACCCTCCTCTCTATCATTAACACCTTCACATACCTTTAATCCAAGGTGCCAAGGCAGGCCAAACAATCTCTACAATATCACACATTTTGATTATTCCTTAAACACCAAACAAATTAAACCTCTAATTTTTCTTTATATTCTATTTAAAAACCGAGCTACATCAAAATTCTAACATACACATTTATGGAAAATCTTTATAGTGATTAAGGTTAAATGGAAATGTTAAATTTCTTTTAAGCAACACATTTGTATGTCATGTATGTTAAAATCAAAATCTTTATCTCAATTGCAGATTGTGTTCATCCAACTAGTGTGAAACAAAGTCAATAGTTGACTTTGCGGAAAAAATCTTCAATCGAATTAAGTTGGGATGTTAAACCCTACCCACTAGCGATGGGAAAACCCTTCATTAAAAAAATGCAAAAATAAGATATTATCCTTCCAAATTTTTACAATCTTAAAAATTAAACAATTATTACATAAAAGTTGTAAATTTTCAACAACAATATACTAGGACTGTCCAAATTTGACTTATAAGGATTATCCACATGTATGCATCCCAAAAGAAGAGCAAATTTGAGTGCACATCCAAAGGTGCATAGAATCCCAAGAAAGTGTCCTACCAGGTCATTTGCAACCAAAAGGAAATGAGAATGAAATAAGAAACAAGGTACAAGAAATGAGAAGGAACAAGAAATGGGTATTTTGGTCATGTTTCTAGTAGTATAGGCAGTCAATGCATTGTGATTCAATTAAATTGTAAGCTAAAAGATTGGGATGATTTGAAATTCGTCAAAACTTGTCAAGTGAAGGTGACAATGTGAATTTCCATTGGGTATGGAGATGTTTGAACTCAAAGTAGAAAAAAATCTTTTTTGCAAAACTTGGTCATGTGACAGATTTGAGATATGACTCTTGCCATAAATGAAAAGGAAAAATCTAGCCAAAACACAACACATGCAAAGAATAAAACCCCAAAAACACACGCATATCAACAACAAAATAGAGTTGGCCTTAAAAAAAAACCACATACCTTTTTATGCAATCCTTTCCTTCAAGGAAACCATGTCTTCACTGCTAAATTGAACCTTCTCGACTCCTTCATGAGCCCATGCATAGGCCTTCTTCTTTTCCTCCTCCCCTCCTCTGTAATTCCATATCTGTATTAGGACCCATTTTCACATTCTTTCCCTAAGCCTTCTTCTATTTAACTGCAATGTCCAGAGCCTTAAGAGATTCCACCCCATTCATAATATCACCTAGAGAAGCTCGAGGAACAGTCCCCGCTCACCCACTCTTAGCATGAGAAATTGTTCCAGAGACTCCCCCTTTCTATTATTGTCTTCCTTGTGAGGGCAGATGTGTTGGACAACGGAAGAAAAACATAGTTTATAACAGAGCATAAACGATCTAGATTAAACACGCATTAAACCAAGGAAAACAAACTCACAATTCGACCCAGTGATTTATGTGGAAACCCAAATATGGGAAAAAAACACGGGTAATGATTATCGGTCTTCTGTTATTCAAGGGATAATTACAATAGCCAACCAAGGCATACAACCAACCTCTCCTCGCACAATGTACTCGCATTGTCCTCTACCACTATGGGTATGCTCGTATATATAACATCTATCACTTAGTTACACAGATTGATCATCAATAGATCACATAGTTACACGAACAGTTCATAAGTAGATTGCATGCATGTGCATGTGCATCTGCATGTGACCGCATGAGGAAATTTGTTGGCATGTTTCCAACTATCTCCACCTTCACAACAATTTACTTGATCTTGTAATGTATCAAAGTATCAAAGTATCAAAGTATCAAAGATCTTGTAATGTATCAAAGTATGAAATGTAGGAAGTCATATGATGTAAGTTTTAAGATTATTCAAGGTTAATAAGGCTTTACTTGAAGTTTCTTCATTTTTCATCATTGTATAGAGGTTTTTTTTATTGTATTGAAAAGTGAGTTTTACAATTTAATATGAGAAAGGGAGATGTGTAATTCCTTCCATGCTTAATATGGAGTTGATAAATGAAATAAAAAATAAATAAATTCAATATCGATTAAAAATAAAATATTTCAATGTTCATCTTAAGTAAAACAATTTTATAATAATAATAATATTTTAATTTTAAGGTTAGGGTTCCTCTTGTTTGTATGGGAAACCCTTGTTTGTGGGACAAGGGACCCCCTCTATAGCAATTTGAGGGATAAATTCTATGGAGGTGTACACACCTAACCCACTCTGGATTTGAACCTATGACCTCCTAGGAGGAAACACATGTTCTTAACCATTAAGTAGATGTGTAATTCATTTACTTCTTAACATGAAGTTT
>ML783720.1:256390-282937 GCA_009831015.1 Picea engelmannii
TATATATATATATAAAGAATGAATGTAGATCCATCTTAACTTTAGATGGATTTGGTTCCACACGATGCATGATAGATTTGAAGTTAAGATGGATCTATTCTAGTTTTATAATAACCTTTTCATAGTTATACTTGTTAGGTAGCAGAAGCAAAAACAAGGCATATAACAGAGCATAAAATAATCAAGATCAAACACGCATTAAACCAAGCACATCAATCATACACTTGACATAGTGATTTATGTGGAAACCCAATGAGGGAAAAAAACATGGGCAATGATAATTGATATTCTTTTTATTCAAGGGAGAATTACAATAGCAAACCCAGACATACAACCATCCTCTCCTCTCATACACACAACTCCTCAGTATTGTGTCTTGCTCTCACACACTCACTACACAGTTCACTCCACCTCTATGGGTATGCTCGTATATATAGGATCTATCATTCAGTTACACATACTGATCATGAATAGATCACATATTTACATGACCAATTCATAAATAGATTGCATGCATGCGCATTAACATAGTTTCATGCATGTGCATGTGACCGCATGAGAAAATCTGTTGGCATGTTTCCAAAAATATCCACCTTGACAACAATTTACCTCATATATCATGCCCTTAATTAATTCATCACCTTTTCTGCAATCCAAGAGAAGCCAAACACCTTCACATCTCCGCAACTTCTTTGACAATATTGTTTTGTGAACATGCCTACAGGATTCACTCTAGCATGGACCATTATGTCTCCATTAGTAACTTGTCTAATAAATCGATGCACTTGTCCAAATCTCATGAATCATAACCAAAGACCATAAATCATTGCAACCATTGTATTTGATACTTGTGCTTATTTGTTTGAAGCACCCATTTCCATGCTCTTCAATTGGTTTTGCCATGTGTCTACTGACACCATCAACTGCATGTGGAATCTTGACCATTTACTCATCACAATCATCAAACTTACTACTAGCATATAATACTCGAGACATATAACCCTTTTCTTCTTCATCAATTAGGACATAAACCTGAAGAGAACTTACAATGGAAAGCCAAAGGGATTTTACCAGTTTCACATTATTCATACTAAATTTCTTGAGTATCTTCACCACATACTCCCGTTGTGATAACAAAGCTTATCATATTTCTTGTCTTTGTGTATTTTCATGCTCAAGATTTATTTTGCTGCTCCTAGATCCTTCATAACAAACATCCTAACCAACTGAGCCAAATTGTTGACCTCAACCATGCTTGTGCTTGCAACAAGCATAACATATAACACCAAGATAATGAATATACCATAAACACAATGGTTATACTCAATTATTGTAAAATTTGGCTCACCATGAAGGAATCAAACATCTTGTACCATTTGCCTAACATGCTTCAGGCCATACAATAATTTTTGAGTTTGCAAACAAATCTTTTGTTGTGATTCTGAACTAACCGATCTGGTTGTTCCATATACATCCCCTTATCCAAAACAATCCATGTAAAACAATTTTAACATATAGTTGTACTATCACAACTAGTGCTAACACAACATAAGTAGAAACAAGCTTTTAAAAACTACTGAGAAAATTTAATGGAAATCAATACTTTCCAAATACCTTTGTGCTACCAGCCATGCTTTGAACCTTTCATATTTTATAGTATTTAAAAAAAGGAGATTCATCAAACACTGCATCTTTGTCCATGATGATTCTGTGGGTAGTAGGATCCCACAGTTTGCACTCCTTAACATCATCTCCATATCAAATATCTACCTATTTGATCTGGGTCCTAATAAAAAACCATAAGCTTCACAACCTAATAATTTCACATTTGAGTAATTACCAGATGACATGTTCATACCTCTTCCCGAATCTTCCATTTGTTTGCAACCGATTGTGACCAAGTTACCAGATAGCACAACCAATTTTGTCCACAACTATTTCTCCAACTTGGCATTACTGAACATGCCTATTCAATCCAAACTTACTTGCAATACTTTCTAATTTCCATGGATATGAACTTACCTTCATCATATATTCTCAAACACTTTGTTGATCTTCCAACAAATCAACCTTTCTACAGACCCACCTTTCTAAACTGGACACACTACTCCACCTTGAACTTTACATTCGAACAACTTTGACCAAATCTGGCCAAACCGGCCAAGTAAGCCTTCACTGCTTACCTCCAGGCCCATTTACAACGGAGTTCACCAAGCCTTTTATAGGCTTCATTACATGCAATCCATGGACACAATACCAAGGGATACTCAACATACATGCCCNACATATTCAATCTACCTAAATCTACGTCTAGACTTTTCATAGGTGACCTGATAAACCAGGGGTATACATGCCTATCCAGGTCTTACAGACATATGCCCATTTACATGCAATCAATAATTTTTACAACTCCAAAGTAAATACAATTTTTTTTTTTAATTTCACGGTGACTCAACCATCACTGCCCTGCACCTTCTGTGTGAACATAGGTGGAGAGACACAACATACAGAAAAAAACTTCATGAACCATACATGTAACAGAATTTGCTTCTTTTGTGGAGTCCTCTTTGGATGCTTGTTGTATTTTCCAACAATCCTTCTTGAGATGTCCTTATTTTCCACAAAACCAACATTTTTTCTTACCCTTACTATCTTTTGACTTAGACCTGGTTGTACCTTTATGATCTTTCCCTCCTTCTGTAGATCGACCTCTGACCACCATTGCTTATGTTGTTGAGGTTTCTTTACTGGATATTTTCCTCATCTCCTTAGACAACAAATCTCCCACAACAATGTCATAATCAATGCAATTTGTTGTGTTAAACCACATAGTTGTGACTAGATGATCCCAAGACTCAGGAAACGAACAAAGTAGCGTAACATCCTTGTCCCTTTCTTTGAAATTTACTTCCATACTAGTCAATTGACAAATCAAAGTATTGAAAACATTCATGTGATCATCAATTTTTGTACCTTCTTTCATCCGCAAGATGTACAAATGCTTCTTCAAGAAGATTATGTTTGACAAGTTCTTTGGCATATACAAACTCTCCAGTTTGGTCCACAAACCTGTTGTTTTTGTCTCTTCAATGATGTTAAACAACCCCTCATTTGCTAGACACAAACGAATAGTACAGAGGGCTCTTGCATCCATATCCTCCCATTCCTCGTCTATCATGCTTGCCAGTTTCTTTGAATTTCGATCCAATGCCTTTTGCAATCCTTGTTGCACAATAAGATCCTGCATCTTATGCTTCCATAGCGCAAAGCTGTTCTTACTGCCAAATTTCTCCACCTCAAACTTCCTATCTTTTGCAACCGATGGCGATTGAGTTACCAGATAGCACAACTGCTTTTGTCCACAACTATTGCTGCAACTTGGAATTATTGAAAATCCCTATTCGATCTCAACTTCCTTACAATACTTTCCAAGTTCCAGGGATATGAACTTACCTTCATCGTATATTCTCAAACACTTGATTGACCTACCAACACATCGACCTTTCTACAGACCCACCTTTCTAAACTGGACACACTGCTCCACCTCGAACTTTTCATTTGAATAAATTTGACCAAATCCGGCCAAACCATTCAAGTAAGCCTTCACCGCTTACTTGCAGGCTCATTTAAAATGGAGTTCACCAAGCCTTTTATAGGCTTCATGACATGCAATTCATGGACATAATACCATAGGATACCCAAAAAACATGGACCTGAAAAACCACCTGCTTTGACCTAAAAAACATATTTAACTCATTAACTCTTTCACCGAGTCAAGGTTAACCCAACATACATGCTCCCCCCCCCCACATATTCAATCTACCTAAATCTATGTTTAGACTTTTCATAGGTGACCTCATAAACCAGGGGTACACATGCCTATCTAGGTCTTATAGACATATGCCCATTTACATGCAATCAATATTTTTTACAACTCTGAAGTAAATACATTTTTTTTATTTCACGGTGACTCAACCATCACCGCCCTACACCTTCTATGTGAACACAGGTGGTGAGACACAATAGACAGAAGTCTAAGAAAGACATCTGGTAAGGGGAAGTTTAAGAAAGACACCAGAAATTGGTGTGAGTTCCACAATAGCCCTTGGCACAACACTGATGAATTTTGCTCAATACAGTCATTGGTGGTCGAGCTCAAAGATATATATCCAAACCCCGACTTGGACCCTGATTTAGAAAATGATAAAAGGAGACAATTCATTGATGCAGAACCCACTGTTACTGTCGCAAATACAATAATCCAACCAAAAGAGGAACCCTAGGAGGGGGAGCGACTCTTCTATTCACAAATGTGGGTGAAGGGGACCCCACTACATTTTATTGTTGATAGCGGAAGCCAAAATAACATCATCTCAACAGAGGTTTTCAAGCAGTTGTATTTTCCAACAACACCACACCCGTAGCCATACAACATCAGGTGGCTTCTCTAGGGTCAATATCTTCGTGTCAGCCAACAATGTCACCTGTCCTATGGCATCAAGCCCTTCAAGGATGAGGTATTATGTGATTTTTCCCCATTGGAAGTTTGTGATGTTCTATTATGCCAACCATATATGTGGAGGCGTCATGCTATTTATGAGTCTCGACCCCGTAGCGTCATTGTTACTCTTGGGGGTCAACAATACAGGATACCCGAGGTAGTTTCAACTATTGTCCCACCAAAACAATGTCATAAAGTAATCTCTATTACTACAAAGTTTATCCTCTTCACAATCTGATCAGAAGGTGAAGAGAAGGACACTGCAACCACTGCACCCTTAGCTCAAGACCTTTCTATCTAGCAGAAGCAAATCGATAGGATTGTAGAAGAATACCAAGATGTTCTTGTTGCACCTAAGGGGGTGCCTCCACACTACCCAATCAAGAAAGGTTATAACATAAACATTCATACTCTTCATGATGCATATTCACTGACAGAGTCCTCCCACACTAAGGTAGATCATGCAGCTAGATTGGTTGAACAGATTCAACCCCTCCAGAAATAGGTTCATGACAGCCTTCAACAAGCTAAGCAGGACAACTTGTTCAACAAGGCCAGTACCGCACCAAGCTCTAGATTTAGCAGAAGTCTCTCCATCTCCCAAGGGAACTTGACACAATGGGGACCATTACTTCCTAATGGGGGAGGAATGATCCAGATGGATCTCGATGGACATCCACCTTTTTCACTGAATCACTATTTTGAGCCCGTGGTTTTGATAAACAATGACATTCACCCTTTTGATGGGGAATGGAATGTAATGTCATCTTCATTTGTTAATTACATACATCATGTAATTGTCTTATGTACATGCCTACAACATACCGTTAATGCATTGGATCCCATTAGAACTCAATAGTTAAGTGCGCTTGGGCTAGAGTAGTACTGGGATGGGTGATCGCCAAGAAGTCCTAGTATTTTACATGCCTATGGAATTTTATAAAGTTAGTCCAATTTATCCCACATGCATCATGAGAATTGTTCTCCTCTCACTCTCTCATATATAATTGAGGTGAAGGAGGCCCTTTAAGAAGGCAATGGAGTGTGATGTAAAGCTTCTTGTGAATGAAGCGTAGCCAACATCTCTTTCTTTTTAGAGATAGGCTACCCCATTTTTCCATTTTGTGTTTTACAATGTTTTTCTATCTTATTCAGTAATAGAAATTGGGTTTCACTGTATTTATGTGTTCTCTTCTATATTTTTGTGTATTTCATTGTTATATCTCTATTATATTTCTACCATCATGTTGTTCTCAAAATAATCTGGATCAATGTTATAATCTTGGTTATATTTCTACCTTCATGTCGTTCTCATTTGGAGAGTGGGGAAATGTTGAAGGAACACATTACTGCACAGAATGTGGAGACTATAGCAGAAAAGAGTGCGCAGATAAAATCTCAAGTTGAATAAATTACAACAGGTTTCAGGTGCTTGAGAAGTCAATACATGAAGCACCAACTACTTGAGTAGCTTGGGACGATCCACATGTGAGTGTTTGGGGCTTGTTGACATAGGCCATTTTGGGGAAAAGTGCGGTAATTAATGAAGGTACTTAGGAAATGGACCAAAGAAGGAGCATGAACCAGAAAACACGAAAAATCAACATGGGGAAACCACGAAAGTCAAATAAGGGACAAAAGATGCAGATCAATGAGGAAAACAATTGTATTTTGGAATAGCCACAATCAAGGAGTTAGAAAGTGGACAAATATAATCCACCTAGGGTTAGTGGGTTAGGGTTTTGGTCAATTTTGTAACAGGTAATTGACCCCTTTTTTTAATATAAATATGTGTTGTGAGATAGTGGAGATATATATGGAGATACTGAGATATATAGATAGAGATATGAATAAAGAGACAAAGGTATGGTAGATCAAGCATTTTAATCGAGGGTAAGGTCGTAAGTCATGAGATGTGGAGCTTACTGCGATCTTGTCATCCTCAAATGTAATGTGTGGAATGCTATAACTTTGATGCAAAATAATAAAAGAGCCAAGAAAGACAAATCTTTGTGGACATAGCCCAGGGGGGGTGAACCACGGTAAAGGTTGTGTCTCTATGTGGAATGCTTATGTTATTTCTTGAAAATGTTTAAGTTATGATGAATGGATTAATTTGTTAGTAGTAAACTGCAATGCACAATAGAGTAACTAGGATAATTATTGCAGAATAAACCCTAAATTATTGGAATTGATTATTGAATGGTAGATATGATATGTAATGATGTGTTGATGTAATAGAATAATATATATGATGTTTTTTGAGGTATAAATAATGTCTCTAATACCCATAGAAGTCTTCCTTCCAATATTGCAAACATCGGGGTCTTGCAATCACCCATAAGCCATCTCGAGTGAGACTGCATTATGCACTATGTGCGTAGTATTTCCTTCTAGTCTCCAGAAGGGTTGATGGTTTGCGGGGTTTTATTGGAAATATAAAACAGAACATGGGTCATCCTAGAAAATTTACAACAACTAGGGAACTCCAAACTGTTTTGTGACTCCAATGAAGATCAAAGTACTTGGAACTCCCTCAAGTCTGTGGTATGAATAGGTCTCCCTTGTCCTTTGTTAGAAAAAACAAGATCGTGGAGCAATAAAATAAAACAAATGATCAAATAAAACACAAAATATACATAATACAATAGAGACACAGATATATGTGGTTCACTCAGTGTGGGCTACATCCACTGGAGAAAATTCCAGGTCCTTCCTTTTATTATCCAACAAAATGAAGGGATACAACCTACAACACACTCATTGTAACTTCCTCTTATTTCTCTCACGGTATCCTCTCTCAGAATACAATAGTCACAATCATACCCAACTGCAATACAATGCCCTCATAAAGAAAGAGGGTTTCCTTCTAGGGAAAAAATCTCTAACATCAGATCGCGACCTTATAATGAACGGTCCAGATTCACTATAGAATTACAATATTTTCAAAAGATATTTTTCCCAAAAATTCACTTTGGGGGTGTTTCCCCCGAATCCCCCAGCAAGGGGTTAGTGACAATAGTGGGGGGAAAACCTCCCCACACCCCCCCGTTGGGAAATGTGATCCAAATACGACTAAAACAAACCTCTGAATCAAGAATATAATTAGGCTCCAGAACCAACATCCTTCACCAAGTATTCCCATCTCCCTCCAAAGGACCCATCGTAACAACTCAGATCTTGTAAAGAAATTGAAACAATCATGCTCATTCACAACATCTCCAACCACCCCCAAGTCATCATGTTATCGCGGGTCTACAAATGACCCCAAACCACCATGTTTGATTGTGAAATGAACCTCCTTGCTATAGCTCAAGAGTAAGTTCATCCCCATCTAAAATATGGCTAAGTCACGAATAATGACGCATCCAAGTCACCCGACCTCAACTGAACTGTCTATTTGCACCTCAGTTATCTTCGTCACCAAGGCACCAATCTCCACAACACAGTCTATCACATCAATCTGTCACTACAACCCAAGGTATGCAACAACATAAGCCAACAACTATGTATGGTGAATCCCAACAAAGACATGTATCGGCAAGGTGTAACCAGATTGTTTGCACCAAGTTTTGAACTCAACTCCGCGATATGAAAAAATCCATCTAAGTCACTCTCTCCATGCAACCAATGAAAACCATATTCACTGCCCTATCATCTCCGTTCCCTTACTACTTCCACATCAAGACACCATACAAACACTGCCCAACTGCTAAGTCATATTGTTGCTAATTTAATTTCATAACTCTATGAAGATTTGCCTCATTTGAAGGTTGTGGTCAACCTCACTCACCCAACAACCAATATCAACCAAAAAGTTAAAGATGAAGATTAAATCCTGGAACATTAGAGGAATAAATAGTCCATCCAAACATAGGATGCTAAAAGAAAAAATATCCAGGATAAAGGTGGACATCCTCCTCCTTCAGGAAAAAAAACGTGACAAAGAAATCACGGAAAGGATAAACCAAAAAATATGGCCCGACAGTGAGGCACATTGGATGGCAGCAGAAGGATCTTCATGTGGTCTAGCTACGCTTTGGGATATTGATCTCCTAGAAATTAAACACTTCTCTTCCTCCGCCAGGCACCTGACCCTCAAATTCATGTGTATTGGAACAAAGGAAGAAGGATACATCACCGATGTTTACGGTCCAAATTTGCCTCATCTGAAGAGAAATTTCATGGACGAACTAAATATAATAGGACATTCTATGAGGAACAAAGTCTAGGTCTTTGGAGGAGACTTCAACATGATCACCTCCCCTTTGGAGAAACAAGGAGGTATTCGTAAACTAGACCAAGAGAGTAAGGAATTTGGTAATCTCATAGAAAAGCTAGGCCTAGTGGACATCCCAACCAGAAATGGTACCTTCACTTGGAATACCAGAAGGGGTAAATAACACATAATTTTAGTTAGGTTGGATAGATTCCTACTATCATAAAATACCATCAAAGAGAAACAAGGAGTAGTGGTCGAGGTTCTCCCCCTTCAGTGATCAGGCCACTGGCCAATAGCCCTAGATTGGGACCACGTTTGGAAACAGCCCCCCACACCTTTCAAATGTGAAAATTTCTGGTTGGAACACCAAGTTTTCCTTCCAAAATTGGAATGTTGGTGGAAAGAAAATCCAAACATCTTCGGCACAAAAATGTTCCATTTTCAACAGAGGTTAAAACATGTCCGACAATGTCTCCGAAAGTGGAATAAATAAGTTTTTGGGAACATCTTTGAGGAGAAAAAGAAACTAAATCAAGAATTGGAGGAAATTCAACAATTGGGCATCCAAGGCTTGTGTCCCCCTAACCACCCAGTCAGAGAGGCTAGAATCAAAGATGAGATATCTAAAATATAAAGACAGGAAGAAATCCTATGGCAACATAAATCAAGGATTCAATGGTTAAAATAAGGGGACAAAAACAATCGCTTCTTTCACAACTCCCTAATCTAAAAAAGAAACAAAAACATAATTTTAGCCATTAAATACCTAGATGAAAGAAACAAAACCATGAGAGAATACATAGAATCATAACTTCTCAACTACTTCCAAAATCTCCTCTCTGAACCAGCGATCAATCGAGAGAATGAAATCTCAAAGATCATGAATTTTATCCCAAGGCTAGTGCAACCAGGACAATCTCAGGCAATGATGTGTCCAACGTCGTTGGAAGAGGTGGAGGATATCATGAAAAGTATGGACACATGAAAGTCTCTAGTGTCAAATGACTTTACATTAAATTTCTACCAAATGGGCTGGCCAATTTTGGGACTTGACATCTGGGAGGTGGTCGAGGAATTGCGCACCTCCAAAGGAAGCCTTCAATGTCACCTTTATCACCCTCATTCCTAAGGTCAAAGGCACTAACACTACAGATAAGTTTCGTCCTATCTCTCTTTGTAATTTCATTTATAATATTATTTATAAGCTAATAACAGTCAGGCTCAAACTAGTCCTCCCATTCATCATCTCCCAACAACAAGGGGGATTTTTGGAAGGAAGGAAAATCCTTGACGACATCATAGTTGCGCATGAAGCGATTCACTCTCTTCAAACTTACAAAAAGGTGGGCATGGTGATGAAACTGGATCTGTCCAAATCTTATGACATGATGAACTAGGATTTCTTAAGAAGGATGTTGTTAGCCTTCGACTTTGGGGATGGTTGGGTTACTTGGGTAATGAACTTGGTTTCATCAACTTTCTTCTCTATCCTATTAAATGGATCTCCTACCAAAACCTTTAATGGCTCGAGAGTCCTCTGCCATGTAGACCCTCTCTCCCCTTTCCTTTTCATTATCCTAGCGGAAGGTTTGGTTCGTAGCCTCTCCTGGGCCAAACGAGAAGGAGTTATCAAAGGGCTTCCCCTCCTTGAGCAAGAAGAGGCTATGTCATATCTCCAATTTGTAGATGATAACCTGCTAATGGGATCCCATACTGTGAAATAGGTTTCTATATTTAAGTCCCTTTCATCCCTTTTCAACTTGGATTCAAGAACGGTCATAAGCCAAGAAAATTCCTAGTTGTTCTGCTTTAATACCCCTCATAAATTTCAAAAGAACTTAGCTTATATTCTAGGATTTCCTATCTCACCCCTCCCATCAAAGTATCTAGGAGATCCGCTGCTCCTTAAATCCTACCACAACCTCTCGTGGGAGTCCATTTTGGACAAAATGAAAGACAAACTAAAAATTTGGACTCATCGCTCTTTGTCCTTTCCATGAAGAGTCCTCCTAATCAAGTCATTCCTCTCCTCCCTCCCAGTGTATCTCTTTTCTCCCCTGGCTGCACCTGTGAAGTTCCTTTAGAAAATGAGGACTCTTGAATGGAAGTTCCTTTGGGGTGGCCCCTCAAAAAACTTTAAATGGCCCCTAGTTTCTTAGATCTCTCTTTGTTGCCCAAAATCCCAAGGAGGTTTGGGCCTCAAATACCCTCATCTGATCAACACCACTCTAGAAGCCAAGCTCTAGTGACGCTGGATCAAGTCCCCTACAACCCTTTGGGCCAAGCTCTGGAAGGCCAAGTACTCCCCTCACTTACCCCTCCAAAGCCTAATCCAGGCAAAAAATCTCAATCTGGGTTCAATGATATGGAATAATACCTAGCAAAATCAAATTCTGGTCCAGACCCATTGTTTCTGGGAAGACCACGATGGGAAGTCCATTCTCTTTTGGGACGATGTGTGGGAAAAAATTCCTTCTTTAGGTGGATATGTCTGGTTACTAACTATAAAAAATGATCTTGAGTGGGCAGGATGGGTGAATCTTCACCATTTATGGAATTCTAAACCCCCTTCAGCCTTAGATTTCATGAGAATCTGGATTCCGCTAGAGGAATGGCTTGTCCTTTGGATATAGGATCTGAAGCTTGTGATCTCCAGAATGCTCCAATAGATATAGATCAAGATTCGCTCAAGAGAGGACATCATTCAATTGGGCCCCAACGATAATGGATATTTCAAAACATAAACTACTTATAAGCTCCTACAGGGGGAAGACACTCAACAAAACAGTCACCTTTGGAACAAAATTTGGAGTAGATCGCTTTGGCCCAAAGTCTCTACTTTCCTATGGTTGGTGGCCCACAAAAAAAATATTATGTGGGATCAACTTCTCAGGAAAGGGTTTGTGGGTCCTTCAAGGTGCATCCTCTTTCGAGAGAACGAAGAAACCCACCACCACATCTTAAGTAATTATATCTTCACCAGACAACTATGGGATGTAGGGGTTTCTAACTTCAGGAAATCATACCTCCAAAAAGGAAATGTTGTGGAAACAATAGATCAGTGGAGAGAGAATCCCTTTACCAATGATATCTTCAACAAACTCAGGGAGATATTCCCATGCCTCCTCATGTGGAATGCTTGGAAAAAAAGAAATAAGTGAATTTTCAAAGATAAAAGCCTTACCATAAGTCAAATTTGGGAGATCATCTACAAAAATATGAATGAATCCATTGCACTAGTCCATTCGCCAGTGAAAGACCACTAGGTTCACCCCCCAGAAGTAGAGATCCTTAGAATATGGGACCTGGAAGAAGACACGAATAAGACCCCCGAGAGAAAAAAGAAGGCTCGCGTTAAGATCAAAGACTTTTGGAAACCCTCGAAGGTGGGCTTCATCAAAATCAACTTTGACAGTGCTTCAAAGGGAAACCAGGGTCCAACAGGTGTAGGAGGTCTCTTCAGAAACCACCTTGGAGAACCCATTATCTTCTATGCTTCCCCTGTTGAATCTATGATGAACAATGCAGTAGAGTTGGACAGCCTCAGGCGAGGTCTGGAAATAGCCATGGAAAGAGGCTTATTGGCATTGGAGGTAGAAGGGGACCCCCTTATCATCATCAGAGGTATTCAGTGCCTCATGAAAGTGGTAAAGATGAAGAAACCGACTTAGAACTTGCACTTGAACCATGGTTTTTTCACCCTCGAAACTTTGGTGGCTGTCATTTCTGAAATTTGCGCACAACCAATAAGGAGGGAAGCCAATTCGATAATTGATTGCATGGAAAACATAGGTGTCAACCTGCCCAAGCAACTGCAGGTCTGGCTCTTGGGTTACCCACTTCCTTGTGGAGTGGTCGGTTAGATCCAGTGTGGATGCCAAGACGACATGTTTAAATGGAAGAGGGATAATATATACATCAGCGGGGACACCTATGAACAGGCTCCTCCGCACGAAGCACCAACCCAAGATAAAGGGTAGAGAGCGACTGGGAATTAAGTGGTGGAGCTAAGGAGAAGTTGCCACGTTGTGGACTCACACCCCAAGCATGAAACAACAGATGGGCACCAAGTGGAAAACATACGTGAGAAGATGAGGCCTTTACAACAAAAGGACATCCACAGTAAAGAACCTTTGGGCAAGGATGGTTTGGATTTTGGTTATTTTCATCATGATGATTAGTGGTCAGGACACTCGAATGAGCGAGGCATGCTCAAGAGGGAAAGTTGGCTTTACTTGGTTACATAGCACAGGTCATCTTGGCGGCTGGGAGATGAAATTAAGTTGTCCTCTCAACATAACTGCTATCAATGATAGTAGTGAGAATTCTATCCAAGGACAACATTTGATAGAGAATAATATAGCTTATAGGAACTATGATGAGATCTGCCTTCTTAAATTCAGCGGCCGAGAGAACAAGCCCATCCTCTTCTTCTATCACTGTTGCTCTCAAGCCACCCCTAAATAGACTCTCAGGGTGATTTCTAGAGTTAGTTTGAGCATAATCATGGTCCGTCGTTGGATCAGAAAGTCAAAGAGAGGCCACCCAGGTCGCCATGACAAGGAAGAATCAACCTCGTGTGGTCCCCAACACCCTACCAGGGCGGAAAAAGAAGTGAATGTGGTAGAGGATCGGTTCTAGACCCATTGCAACCTGGAGGAGATTGAGGAAGCTAACACAGTTGAGGACAGAGTCCTGGATAGAAGACAGAGAACCAGGCTCGAGGAGATAATCCAAGAGGCAACCAATTGGATGCCTGACCTAGGTAACCCCCACACTCGGGATACCAAGTACTTCTGGATGGTGGAAACATATTGGATGAACAAAGCCTTGGTGGCTCAGGCCATCACTAACACCCAGAGACAAAATTCTGAGCTCCTTCGGGCTGTCGATATCCTGGAAGGAAAATTCAAGCTTTCTTGTTGCTCTCAGCATGGTATCAAGTTCAGAGTTAATCAACCGAGTCATTCGGATGGTGGAAATAAAATTTTCGATCCCCCAGACACTCAACGTAGCCCGATAATGATTGATGATGATGGGGAGCAAAACCAACAACATAAGGGCATCCTTCGCCAAGTGGAAACCAGCCAGAGGAAGAAGGATCCCAACACCAGTCCAAGCTCAATCAAGAGTCTAACCCAGAGAACCCCAGGTTCTCTTTAATTAGCTCTGTCAAGGGTTGACCTCTATGTTAGTTCCTTTGCTTAGTCTCCTTTTTTTGCGAATAATTATCGAGTTTTTGATACTATTCACCCTAATAGGTTCATGCTTTGCCAGTCAATAGATATTTTCTTGTACATGACATATGATCTTAAGCTCCTGTGTGTCCATGGTTTAGGGACCTGGTTTCCCTTTGAGGTAAGCCCCCTGATTCCACTCTTTTTTACTATATATTTTGTGAAGTAATAAAAGTTCTCACTTTTAGCTTAAAAAAAAATATTAATCAACAATATTAATATTAATGTGAAAAAAAATGTTATTACATCTAACTCAATAAACAAGTAACACTACCGAATAAATATAATGCCTCACAACTTCGAGATCACACATAGATTCTAACATGACAACTACAATGCATTATCATTTATATTTATATGACTACTTAGTGTTATTCATATCATGACAGTTAAATACCACACAAGTTAAAAACCTATTAGCTTCCATGCTTTTAAACGGAACTATAGATAACATTATTATATTAACCTAGTTTAGTTAAAATAGGGAGAGTTATCTTTATGTCTATTTATTTAAGTATATTTTTTTCGCAAACAAAGTAGAGGTTTGAATCATATAATATTGTATTACAAAAACTTTATCAACTTCACACTAGAAGCAAGGTGCCGATCTTTCAAGGGGAGTCTTTTCTAGGGTTAAATAAATTGTGTTGCATGGGCGAGTCCTTTCTAAACTCAAATAAAGTATGTTTCAATTAATATCACATGGCGATAATGTTAACAAAGATAACAAAACAATGTGTTAGATCAAAGTCCTTTCCTTAAAAAAGGACAATTTTCCTTAAACTTTTATAATTGGAGAAAGTTATTTCCAAATAGCAAATTAGGTTCTTCCAACTTTATAGATTTATAAGAGCAATAGAGCTTGTAATGTATCAAAGTATGAAATATAGGAACTCATATGATCTAAATTTTAAGATTATTCAAGGTTAATAAGGTTTTATTTGAAGTTTCTTCATTTTTCCTTATTGTATAGAGGTTTTCTTATTGTATTGAGAAGTGATTTTTATAATTTAATATGAGGAAGGGAGATGTGTAATTCCTTCCATTTGATATGGAGTTGATAAATGACATTTAAAAAAATTATTTCAATATCGATTATAAATAAAATATTTTAATGTTCATCTTAAGTAAAACAATTTTATAATAATAATAATATTTTAATTTTAAGGTTAGGGTTCCTCCTGTTTGTATGAGAACCCCTTGTTTGCGGGACAAGGGACCCCCTCTATATCAATTTGAGGGATAAATTCTACTGAGGTGTACATACCTACCCCCTCTAGATTTGTACCTGTGACCTGCTAGGAGGAAACACATGTTCTTAACCATTAAGTAGATGTGTAATTCATTTACTTCTTAACATGAAGTTGACATGTGGAATTAAATATATATAAAGAATGAGTGTAGATCCATCTTAACTTTAGATGGACTTGATTCCACTCAATGCATGATATATTTGAAGTTAAGATGGATCTATGCTAGTTTTACAATAACCTTTTCATAGTTATACTTGTTAGGCAACGGAAGCAAAAACAAGGCATATAACAGAGCATACAATAAGCAAGATCAAACATGCATTAAACCAAGCACATCAATCATACACTTGAAACAATTATTTATGTGGAAACCCAATGAGGGAAAAAGCCACGGGAAATGATAATCGATATTCTTTTTATTCAAGGGAGAATTACAATAGTCAACCCAGGCATACAACCATCATTTCCTCTCATACAAACAACACCTCAGTATTGTGTCTTTCTCTCATACACTCACTACGAGGACTGGTCATGAATAGATCATGTAGTTACACGAACAATTCATAAATAGATTGCATACATGCCCATTAACATAGTTGCATGCATGTGCATGTGACCACATGTGGAAATTCGTTGGCATGTTTCCAACAATATCCACCTTGACAACAATTTACTTGATATATCGTGCCCTTAATTAATTCATCACTTTTTCTGCAAGCCAAGAGAAGCCAAACACCTTCACAGCTCCGCAACTTCTCTGACAATACCGGTATGTGAACATGCCTACACGATTCACTCTAGCATGGACCATTTTGTCTCCATCAATAACTTGTCTAATAAACCGATGCACTTGTCCAAATCCCATGAATCATAACCATAGACCATAAATCATTGCAACCACTGTAGGTGATACTTGTGCTTCTGTGTTTAAAGCACCCATTTCCATGCTCTTCACCTAGTTTTGCCATGTGTCTACTGACACCATCAACTGCATGTGAAATCTTGACCATTTCCACATTGCAATATTGACCATTTCTGCATCGCAATCATCAAACTTCCTACTAGCATATAATACTCGAGACATATAACCCTTTCCTTCTTCATCAATTAGGACATAAACCTGAAGAGAACTTACAATGGAAAGCCAAAGGGATTTTACCAGTTTCACATTCTTTATACTGGATTTCTTGAGTATATTCACCACATACTTATGTTGTGATAACAAAGCTTATCATATTTCTTATCTCTGTGTATTTCCATGACCAAAATTTATTTTGCTGCTCCCAGATCCTTCATAACAAACGTCCTAACCAACTGAGCCAACCTGTTGACCTCAACCATGCTTGTGCTTACAACAAGAATAACATATAACACCAAGATAATGAATATAACATAAACACAATGGTTATACTCAATTATTGTAAAATTTGGCTCACCATGAATCAATCAAACATCTTGTACCATTTGCCTAACATGCTTCAGGCCATACAATAATTTTTGAGTTTGCAAACAAATCTTTTGTTGCAATTATGAAATAACCGTTTTGGTTGTTCCATATACATCCCCTTATCCAAAAAAATCCATGTAAACCATTTTTAACATCTAGTTGTACTATCACAACCAATGACAACCAAATTTGGCTCACCATGAATCAATCAAACATCTTGTACCATTTGCCTAACATGCTTCAGGCCATACAATAATTTTTGAGTTTGCAAACAAATCTTTTGTTGCAATTATGAAATAACCGTTTTGGTTGTTCCATATACATCCCCTTATCCAAAAAAATCCATGTAAACCATTTTTAACATCTAGTTGTACTATAACAACCAATGCTAACACAACATAAATAGAAACAAGCTTTTAACAACTACTTAGAAATATTCATGGAAATCAATACCTTTCTGCTACCAGCCATGCATTGAACCTTTCATATTTTACTGTATTTGTTTTTATAAAAGGAGATTCATCAAACACTGCATCTTTTTCCATGATGATTCTGTGGGTAGTAGGATCCCATAGTCTGCACCCCTTAACATCATCACCATATCAAAGATCTACCTATTTGATCTGGGTCCTAATTAGAAAGAGAAGAAAAAACCATAAGCATCACAACCGAATAATTTCACATTTGAGTAATTACGAGATGACATGTTCATACCTCGTCCTGAATCTTCTAGTATTTTGCAACCGATGGTGACCGAGTTACCATATAGCACAACCGCTCCTGTCCACAACTATTGCTGCAACTTGACATTACTGAACATGCCTATTCGATCCCAAATTCCTTGCAATACTTTCTAAGTTCCATGGATATGAACTTACCTTCATCATATATTCTCAAACACTTGATTGATCTACCAACACATCAACCTTTATACATACCCACCTTTCTAAACTGGACACACCACTCCACCTCAAATTTTGCATTCGAACAACTTTGACCAAATCTGGCCAAACCGACCAAGTAAGCCTTCACCGCTTACCTCCAGGCCCATTTACAATGGATTTCACCAAGCCTTTTATAGGCTTCATTACATGCAATCCATGGACACAATACCAAGAGATACCCAACATACATGCCCCCCCGCCCACATATTCAATCTACCTAAATCTATGTCTATAATTTTCATAGGTGACTTGATAAACCAAGGGTACGCATGGCTATCTAGGTCTTACAGACATATGCCCATTTACATGCAATCAATAATTTTTACAACTCGAAAGTAAATACAATTTTTATTTTTTTTAATTTCATGGTGACTCAACCATCACCACCCTACACCTTCTATGTGAACACAGGTGGAGAGACACAATAGACAAATAAAACTTCATCAATCATACATGTAGTTGAATTTGCTTCTTTTGTGGAGTCCTCTTTGGACGCTTGTTCTATTTTCCAAAAATCCTTCTTGAGATGCTCATATTTTCCACAAAACCAACATTTTTCCTTACCCTTATTGTCTTTTGACTTAGACTTGGTTGTACCTTTATGATCTTTCCCTCTTTCTGTAGAAAAACCTCTGACCACCATTGCTTCTATTGTTGAGGTTCCTTTACCAGACATTTTCCTCATCTCATCAGACAACAAATCTCCCACAACAGTGTCATAATCAATGACATTTGTTGTGTTAAACCACATAGTTGTGAACAGATGATCCCAAGACTCAGAAAAAAAAACACAGTAGTGTAACCTCCTTGTCCTCATCTTCGAACTTTACTTCCATACTAGTTAATTGACAAATCAAAGTATTGAAAACATTCATGTGATCATCAATTTTCGTACCTTCTTTCATCTACAAGATGTACAAATGCCTCTTTAAGAAGATTATGATTGAAAAGTTCTTTGTCATATATAGACTCTCCAGTTTGGTCCATAAACCTATTGTTGTTGTCTCTTCAATGATGTTAAGCAACCCCTCATCTACCAGACACAAACGAATAGTACTAAGGGCTCTTGCATCCAGATCCTCCCATTCCTCGCTTGTCATGCTTGCCGGTTTCTTTGACTTTCCAGCCAATGCCTTTTGCAATCCTTGTTGCACAAGCAGATCCCGCATCTTAAGATTCCATAGCACAAAGCTATTCTTATCGCCAAATTTCTCCACCTCAAACTTAGAACTCTGCACTTTATCCATTAGCAAAAAAAGGTTCTTGCGTTCATAGGAGACCTGCACACAATTTTCATTGGCTCACCTGCGACACCTACTCAACCTTCGCTTCGATCCAGTGACCAGATTCTCTTCTGCTTCGCTCTCTGCTCCTTCAACTCTAAGCTTTGATACCACTTGTTAGGCAGCGAAAACAAAAAAAAAGGCATATAACAGAGCATAAAATAAGCAATATCAAACACGCATTAAACCAAACACATCAATCATACACTTGACACAATGATTTATGTGGAAACCCAATGAGGGAAAAAACCATGGGAAATGATAATCATTATCCTTTTTATTCAAGGGAGAATTAAAATAGCCAACCCAGGAATACAACCATCCTCTCCTCTCATACACACAACACCTTAGTATCACGTCTTGCTCTCACACACTCACTACACATTTCACTCCACCTCTATGGGTATGCTCGTATATATAACATCTATCACTCAGTTACACAGATTGATCACGAATATATCACATAGTTACATGAAAAGTTCATAAATAGATTGCATCACATTAACATAGTTGCATGCTTGTGCATGTGACCACATCAGGAAATACGTTGGCATGTTTCCAACAATACTTATGTCCATCATGTTGTTTGTATGTTTGATCTCAACAATGTCTGTTCTAATGTTAGCATTAGTGTATCCTTTGTGAGTTGTTTGGGTTTGCTTCATCTTTCTTGTCTCCCATCATGTCTATGTCAACAAATTCTTTCATTGTCCAAAATATGATGCAATTTTGTTGAATAAGGTAGGTTTACTCTTAGTATAACTGGGTTCCTAGGATTTTAGTGAGGAATTCTCCATCCTTCTCCTTTCATGTTTATAATTTTTTAGGGAGGCAGAAGGATGGCCAAAATACCTATAATGCACTTGAACATCTATTAGAGATGTCACTTTGAGAGGAGTGATTAACTAAAACACTCTTCCTTCGGAATCCTCGTTCTTTTCTAAATCGTGGTAGTCACACTACTTCACCAAAACATGGACAAACATTACCTCAATAGGAAGCTAACAATATTACCTCATAATCTCTGTTAACAAACTACCTTCTCATCTTTCCAAGTTTCCTCAAAATGAATAAATTCTTCAATAAAAATAAACTATCATCATAACTAAATTCTTCACTAAAAATAACATAATAAATTTGTAGATGGAAATACTATTGCATGAAGATATTTTAACCTCTTTTATGTATTTAAACCATGACCATCATAAGCCTGCAAATTCACACCTCTCTTTACCCTCCTCTCTATCATTAACACCTTCACATACCTTTAATCCAAGGTGCCAAGGCAGGCCAAACAATCTCTACAATATCACACATTTTGATTATTCCTTAAACACCAAACAAATTAAACCTCTAATTTTTCTTTATATTCTATTTAAAAACCGAGCTACATCAAAATTCTAACATACACATTTATGGAAAATCTTTATAGTGATTAAGGTTAAATGGAAATGTTAAATTTCTTTTAAGCAACACATTTGTATGTCATGTATGTTAAAATCAAAATCTTTATCTCAATTGCAGATTGTGTTCATCCAACTAGTGTGAAACAAAGTCAATAGTTGACTTTGCGGAAAAAATCTTCAATCGAATTAAGTTGGGATGTTAAACCCTACCCACTAGCGATGGGAAAACCCTTCATTAAAAAAATGCAAAAATAAGATATTATCCTTCCAAATTTTTACAATCTTAAAAATTAAACAATGATTACATAAAAGTTGTAAATTTTCAACAACAATATACTGGGACTGTCCAAATTTGACTTATAAGGATTATCCACATGTATGCATCCTAAAAGAAGAGCAAATTTGAGTGCACATCCAAAGGTGCATAGAATCCCAAGAAAGTGTCCTACCGGGTCATTTGCAACCAAAAGGAAATGAGAATGAAATAAGAAATAGGGTACAAGAAATGAGAAGGAACAAGAAATGGGTATTTTGGTCATGTTTCTAGTAGTATAGGCAGTCAATGCACTATGATTCAGTTAAATTGTAAGCAAAAAGATTGGGATGATTTGAAATTCGTCAGAACTTGTCAAGTGAAGGTGACAATGTGAATGTCCATTGGGTATGGAGATCTTTGAACTCAAAGTAAAAAAAAATCTTTTTTGCAAAACTTGGTCATGTGACAGATTTGAGATATGACTCTTGCCATAAATGAAACGGAAAAATCTAGCCAAAACACAACACATGCAAAGCATAAAACCCCAAAAACACACGCATATCAACAACAAAATAGAGTTGGCCTTAAAAAAAAACCACATACCTTTTTATGCAATCCTTTCCTTGAAGGCAACCATGTCTTCACTGCTAAATTGAACCTTCTCGACTCCTTCATGAGCCCATCCATAGGCCTTCTTCTTTTCCTCCTCCCCTCCTCCGTAATTCCATATCTGTATTAGGACCCATTTTCACATTCTTTCCCTAAGCCTTCTTCTATTTAACTGCAATGTCCAGAGCCTTAAGAGATTCCACCCCATTCATAATGTCACCTAGAGAAGCTCAAGGAACAGTCCCCGCTCACCCACTCTTAGCACGAGAAATTGTTCCAGAGAGTCCCCCTTGCTATTATTGTCTTCCTTGTGAGGGTAGATGTGTTGGACAACGGAAGAAAAACATAGTTTATAACAGAGAATAAACGATCTAGATTAAACACGCATTAAACCAAGAAAAACAAACTCACAATTCGACCCAGTGATTTATGTGGAAACCCAAATATGGGAAAAAACCACGGGCAATGATTATCGGTCTTCTGCTATTCAAGGGATAATTACAATAGCCAACCAAGGCATAAAACCAACCTCTCCTCACACAATGTACTCGCATTGTCCTCTACCTCTATGGGTATGCTCGTATATATAACATCTATCACTCAGTTACACAGACTGATCATCAATAGATCACATAGTTACATGAACAATTCATAAGTAGATTGCATGCATGGGCATGTGCATGTGCATGTGCATCTGCATGTGACCACATGAGGAGATTTGTTGGCATGTTTCCAACTATATCCACCTTGACAACAATTTACTTGATATATCATGCCCTTAATTCATCACATTTTATGCAATAGAAGACAAACACCATCATAGCTCCACAACTTCTCTAACAATACCGTTACATGAACATGCCTGCACAATTCACTCCAGCATGGACCATTCTGTCTCCATTAGTAACCTGTCTAATAGACCAATGCACTTGTCCAAATCTCATGAATCATAACCACAAAACAAATCACTACAACCATTGTAGGTGATACTTGTGCTTCTATGTTTGAAGCACCCATTTCCATGCTCCTGACCTGGTTTTTCCATGTGTCTACTGACAACACCAACTGCATGTGAAATGCTGACCATTTCTCCATCGCAATAATCAAACTTCCTACTAGCATATAATACTCGGGACATATATCGATTTTCTTCTTCATCAATTAGGACATAAACCTGAAGAGAACTTACAATGGAAATCCAAAGGGATTTTACCAGTTTCACATTATTCATACTGAATTTTCTGAGTATATTCACCACATACTTCTGTAGTGATAACCAATCTTACCATATTTCCTATCTCTGTGAATTTCCATGCCGAAGATTTATTTTGTTTCTCCCAGATCCTGCATAACAAACATCCTAACTAATTGAGCCAACCTATTGATCTCAACCATGCATGTGCTTGCAAAAAGCATAACATATAACACCAAGACAATGAATATACCATAAACACAATGGTTATACTCACTTCTTGTAAAATTTGGCTCACTAAGAAGGAATCAAACATCTTATACCATTTTCCTAGCATGCTTCAGGCCATACAATGATTTTTGAGTTTGCAAACAAATCTCTTATTGTGATTCTGAACTAACTGTTCTGTTTGTTCCATATACATCTCCTTATAAAAGGAGTTTCATCAAACACTGCATCTCTATCCACGATGATTCTGTGGGCAGTAGGATCCCACAGTCTACACCCCTTAACACCATCACCATATCAAAGATCTACCTGTTTGATTTGGGTCCTACTTAGAAAGATGATAAAAAAACATAAGCATCACAATCAAATAATTTCACATTTGAGTAATTACCGAATGACCTCTTCATACCTCTTCCTGAATCTTCCTGTCTTTTGCAACCGATGGTGACCGAGTTACCAGATAGCAGAGTCGCTTCTGTCCACAACTATTGTTGCAACTTGGCATTACTAAACATGCCTATTCGATCCCAACTTCCTTGCAATACTTTCCAAGTTCCATGGATATGAACTTACCTTCATCATGTATTCTCAAACATTTGATTGACCTGCGAACACATCGGCCTTTCTACAGACCCACCTTTCTAAACTGGACACATTGCTCCACCTCGAACTTTGCATTTGAACAACTTTGAGCAAATCCGGCCAAATCGGCCAAGTAAGCCTTCGCCGCTTATCTCCAGGCTCATTTACAATGGAGTTCACCAAGCCTTTTATAGGCTTCATTACATGCAATTCACGGACACAATACCACGGGATACCCAAAAAACATGGACCCGAAAAACCACTTTCTTTGACCTAAAAAACAGATTTAACTCATTAACTCTTTCACTGAGTCAAGGTTAACCCAACATACATGCTCCGCCCCCCACATATTCAATCTACCTAAATCTATGTTTATACTTTTCATAGGTGACCTCATAAACCAGGGGTATGCATGCCTATCTAGGTCTTATAGACATATGCCCATTTACATGCAATCAATAATTTTTACAACTTTGAAGTAAATGCATTTTCTTTTTATTTCACTGTGACTCAACCATCACCGCCCTGCACCTTCTATGTGAACATAAGTGGTGAGACACAACAGACAGACATAACTTCATCAACCTTACCTATAGTTGAATTTGCTTCTATTGTGGAGTCCTCTTTGGATGATTGTTGTCTTTTCCAACAATCCTTCTTGATATGCCCATATTTGTCACAAAACCAACATTTTTCCTTACCCTTATTGTCTTTTGACTTAGACCTGGTTGTACCTTTTTTACCTTTCCCTCCTTCTATAGATCAACCTCTGACCACCATTCCTTCTGTTGTTGAGGTTTCCTTAATGGATCTTCTCCTCATTTCCTCACATAAAAGAGCTCCCACAACAATGGCATAGTCAATGGCATCTGTTGTGATAAACCACACAGTTGTGACCAAATGATCCCAAGACTCAGGCAACGAACAGAGTAGCGTAACTGCCTTGTCTTCATCTTCGAACTTTACTTCCATAGTAGTTAATTAACAAATAAGAGTATTGAAAACATTCAAGTGATCAGCAATTTTCGTACCTTTTTTCATCTGCAAGCTGTACCACTGCCTCTTCAAGAAGATTTTGTTTGACGAGTTCTTTGTCATATACAAACTCTCTAGTTTGGTCCACAAACCTACTGTTGTCTCCTCTTCAACGATGTTAAACAATACCCCATCTTCCAGACACAAACAAATAGTGTTGAGGGCTCTTGCATCCATATCCTCTCAGTCCTTTTTTGTCGTGCTTGTCGGTTTCTTTGTCTTTCCAGCCAACGCCTTTTGCAATCCTTGTTGCACATGAAAATCCCGCATCTTGAACTTCCATAACGCAAAGCTATTTTTACTGCTAAATTTCTCCACCTCAAACTTAAAACTCTGCACTTTCACCATTAGCAAAAAAACTCCAAAAACCACTGCTTATAAAACTAAGTCTTTTATAATAAAAAAACAATAATAAAGTATAGTTGGAAAATGAATTAATCCTCTCTCTCTCTATATAAAACCTTCTTAAAAAACCCACAAAATCCACTTCCTAAACCAAGGTATCCATTTTTTTTTTTTTTTAAATAAAGATTACACCCATTTATCATCCAACCTCACCTTATTTACCACTCCACTTTATCACAATATTGTCACGGCGTTTTATGCCTTAGAATAAAGGTTCGACCATGTCATGCTTTGAATAAGACAAAAGAAAAACCCTTTCAAACATTAGTTTATACTTTAAACCATAAGACAAAACCCTTTCATGGCATGAGAATAAACTTTAAACCATGCAAAAAAAAAATTTGAAGATCGGTGCTCCTAGGAGTGTTGAAAGAGAAGCGCGAGTTTGATATCAGTGCTCATTTACTATGGATGGGGAGCGCTGATATATCGGCGTTATGTGGTGCATAAATCAGTATTTTTTTAAGTGTGAGAGCGTTGACATGTAACCTTATTTGGAGAGCGTTGATGACTTGCTACTCACGTAATCACGCTTTTTTGTCTTGGTTCACCACTAACTCAATCCGCTTGATACTTGATACTACTTGTTGGGTAGAGGAAGCAAAACATAGTTTATAACAGAGTATAAATGAGTTAGATTAAACATGCATTAAATCAAGAAAAATAAACTCACAATTGGATACAGTGATTTATGTGGAAAAAATCATAGGCAATGATTATCCATCTTAGAAAAGCTTGCACTAGCATTGTCCTACCTCGTATATATAACATCTATCACTCAATTACACAAACGGATCATGAATATCACGAATAAATCAAGTAGTTACACGTACAATTCATAAGTAGATTACATACATGAGCATATGAGCATGTGCATCTATGACTAGATCACATAGTTATATGCATGAGAAAATTTGTTGACATGTTTCCAACAAAATAGAGATAACCGGGCCAAAATTTGGAGGCTTCAGTTTGTTCGTGATGGTGGACAGAGCTATCCGATCTGATAAATCAGGCTGCTGTGCGTTGAGGCCGCCAAATAACCATCAAATAGCTTACATTCTCATTGAAGGCGGTGAAAAGAAATAGAAATGCTTAGCTTACATTCTCATTGAATGCGGTGAAAAGAAATAAGAAATGCCCATTGGGATTCTATTTTGTATTTCCTTACCTCTTTTTATCTTGGCCTTTTCCTTCTGGAGGACAGCAAGAGGTTGCGTTCTGACCGCCATTTCTGGTGGAAGGCTAAAAAATGGTGACTTATAATCAATATGTGTTAGTGTTGAGGGCTGCTGCGAAAAGAGTTTGAAGATTTTGCTTGTAGTTATCGATGGCCGAGTGATGTTTTAGAGTAGATCTTTCGGTTCCGAGATCATGTAAGAGTGAGATGGAAAAGAGGTAGGGTGAGGGGTTTTGGACGAAATATCACCGTTAGAAAGACACATATTCGTTGAGGCACAGGCTAGTCAGCGTATTGTTCGATACATTGAATTTCACCAGACTAAGGACTCCCTCATCGTTTTTCCAGTGCGCAGAGCCAGGACACTAAGGTCCGCGCCACTTCATTACTCCGCGGCATGCCGCCATAACCCTTGTGTCAATGCTATCGCACATAATTCATTCAATCTTGGAGGTGTCATTTATGGAATAAGTATCGATGAAGGGAAGTTTGAACTGTAGATTTTTTTTTCATGGAATTTTAATATCCATGTTGCACTTTTATACCAATTGTAGATTCAGGTTAAAGTCGGTTGTCAATTTTTTATACTGTTACTTCTAATAACACGAATTTACATTTGACTTAAAAAAAGTATATCGAAAATGCTGTTGTTTTTTTAAATGTTATTCATGATATATGAACAACCCTACTCGAGCTTTTTTTTGGGTTCTTGCAATTAAAAGTTATTGCAGTGAAGTGGACGAATCCAATTCCAAGAGTTTATTTTT
>ML783720.1:294080-310237 GCA_009831015.1 Picea engelmannii
TTAATCTTTCACCAAGTGACCATTAATATTATACATCATATGGACAACATAAATAATGAGCATCAGTCACACATAAGATATACACAGACATATTTTCACGAGGAAACCCATAAAGGGAGAAAACCTCTTCTTCTTCGAAATGATAGGCAGTCTTTTAAGTTCTGTACATCATCTATGTTTGAGAACCAACTCAAAGTGAGGCTACTACCTCTGTTTTACAAGCTCCAACTTGTTGAGAGCACCAACTCTCTGGTTTCTCTAGCACCCACTAAAAGGAAGCACCAACTCCCTAAATATTCCAGCACCAACTGGATTTATACAAGCACCAACTTGTATACAGAAAACTCTGTGTTTTCCCGAGCACCACCCTGCCACCCTATTATTCTAGCCACAACTAGATGGAAGATACAACTTCCAATATTCAAGAACCAAATTGAATATCAGAATACCATAGTCCTCCCTAGCACCACCCTTCCTCCCTAATTATGAATAAATGATTGACAAACAAACAATACATGTATCTCAATTCTTACCCCTTCTTCACTGTTCTGCAGTTCTTCTCTGGTTCAAAAATTGTTCTGCAATTCTTCTCTGCTTCATGCTATTCTATTATTCTTCTTTTTCTTTTGTCTGTTCAATGACTGTTACTCATCTCTGAGTTTTATCTCATGCTCTGCATACTGTAATTTTACCCTTCTTACAGTTCATCTCATTTTTCCGGTTAGAGCATCCAACCTTACACAGTCGCTTCATCTCTCCTTTTATACACACCAGCCTCATCAGTTACACCTCGAATCTCCTTGGGGAAAGACAAAAACATCTTAGCAACTGAATCGTCAACCGATCAAGAACCATGATTTGATTTTCTAACTGAATTGTAACTGAGCTTATTAATCATGAAAATAAACAATGACCCTTTGATCATATTCTTGATTAACCTGCACCGTTGGATTACCAATCATGGATCTCACGCCTACTCCATATTCCCATTGGTTGTGACCATGAGCCTAATCAGAATGCCTTTCGCGTTTTGCATTTTGCATTTCGACAATCCTGTGTCGAAGGGTCTTGACACTCCAAGTTGCGATCGTCGAAAAAGAGCTTAGCTCCGCTAGCTCCACCCTCTCACATATGATCACCGACGGTGACCACGACCTACACAAAAAGGCGTTTTCACATTTCGCATTTCGGTAATCCAGAGGTGACGAGTCTTGACTCCTCCAACTCCCGGTATCCGAAACTCCGTAATGGAGTTAGATCAACGGTCCACAATCCATGGTGATCGGACGACTCTCCTCCGCCACGGTACTTGAGCCTTCGGGACTTTGAAGATGAAACTCCAGAAATAAGAACTCATGAATTGACGTCATTCTTGTGTCACTCAATGACATGTCAAGAGCCGAGTGGCTACCACGTGTCACTCAGAATTATGATTTCCAGTGGCCTAAAAAGATGAAACAATTTGACACTTGTCCTTATATGCTCGTGCCACATGTCCCTGTTGTCGTAAGTTACCACCTGTCCTCGCTGATGCGGTCTGTCATGATCTACCTCCTAGATCTGATGACCCATATTTGTCTTCAATCCAACGGCTGAGATTATATCGTGATTTCGCATATCGCGAGTTCGAGAGGTTAGGAGCCTCCTTCCTTTGACCTTTCAGTGAGCGAAATGCTGACCTCTTTCCACATGTAATCTGCATCCAACGGTTCACGTCATTTCACTACTTTGGAGTGTTAACTAACTCCTAGGCTTATCCTCCTTGCAACTCCACTGGATCCAACGGATGACGGGTATTCTTGAAGCAGATCTTCGGTCACGATCCTTTTGGAGTGATCAATGTCTGTGATATTTTCGGATGATCTGACGGTCCAGATTTATTCTACGATGTATCTCTTTGTAGATTATCCTGTCCTCACATTTAACAAGATCCGATGACTGACGGGAATCGTGTTTTAATCCGACGAATGACGGGATTTCTACTAATCAACATTTCAACCTATTAGCCCCGCTTTATCTATCCTTCCACTTTGAGAGGATCTGACATCCATCGGGGATTCTGAAGGATCCAACGATCACTATTCCTCTTCTCAGTTGATCTTGCCATTTCCATCAATAACAAACAAATACACATACTCTTCCTCTGTCTGAAAACATGCCAACAGAGGTTTTTTCATAAACTGACTTAACACACTCACATAATATGCAATCTTAGGTTAGGTTGTGGTGAGATAATTCAAACTACCCACCATCTGTCTATACATAGTGTCATTCACCTCCTTCGAACCATCATCACAAGAAAGTTTCACATTCTGCTGCATGGGAACAATAGAAGATTTACACTGATCCATTTTAAATCTCTTAAGTACTTCTCTAGCATACTTACTCTGACAAACAAAATTTTGGCCTGCATTTCTCCAAACTTCAAGACCTAGGCAGTAATGTAAATCACCATGATATTTTCTTTCAAAAACTTGTGAAAATTGCTCCTTGATTTCATCAATTATTTTCCTTGCATTTCCTATAAGTATTAAATCATCAACTCATAAGGAAATCAATACTATATACCCCTGCTCATCAAATTTGGTATACATATTTGGATCACTTTTTCTCCTCATAAAACCCTGTTGAAGAAAGAAAGAGTCTATCCTTTCATACCATGACCTAGGTACCTGTTTCAATCCATACAATGCTTTCTTTAACTTACACACTAAGTGTTCTTGCCCCTGTTCCACAAACCCTTTAGGTTGAGTAAGGTAAACCTCCTCCTTTAACTTACCATTCAAAAATGCATATTTAACATCTAATTGATGTAGCTTCCAATGATACTTTGTAGCTAAAGAAATTAACAATCTGATAGTATTCAATTTAGCTACTGGTGCAAATGTTTCAGCATAATCAATACCTTTTGTTTGTGAATACCCCTTTGCCACCAATCTAGCCTTATATTTATCTATACTACCATCTGATTTAAACTTGGGTTTGTATATCCATTTGCATCCAATTGGCTTTTTATGTTTAGGCAATTCAGTCAATTTCCAAGTATTTTTTTTCATTATAGATTCATATTCTTCCTCCATTGTATTTCTCCATTCATCATGTTCATTGGTTTCATCAAAACTCACGGGCTCTATGAAATTTGAAATGCTACTCATTAGGGCATAGTATCTATACCTCTCAGGGAGTTGAACCTGTAGTGAATATCTTCTCAACTGATTGTCTTCCTCCCCATTTTGTGAAGATCTGTCTTCGCCTCTAGGTGAACTGTGACTGCTTGAAGTGTCCATATCACTGAGTCATTTTTTTTGTTGTTGTTGTCACTATGGTTGTGGTGGCTGTTGTGTTGGTTTTTGTTGATGTTGTTCTTCTTTAACTCCTTCATCAAGAAGCCCATGCCATTCCTTATGATTGTTGTCATCATGATTTCTTGCTTCCTGCTCATGGAAAAGTACATCTCTACTCGCAAATACTTTGTGAGTAGAAGGATCAAACACTTTGTATGGTTTAAATTAAGAACAATACCCTATGAAAATACATTTAATGGCTTTACCATCCAATTTCTTCCTATTTTCCTTTCAGCCTTACACCCAAATACTTTCAAATTATGAACTGCAGGTTTGGAACCATACAAGGCTTCAAAATGAGTAACATTATCAAGACACCTTGTTGGACTTCTGTTCTTTAAATAAATTGTAGTATTTATGTCTTCAGCCCAAAATGTATTTGAGAGATTCTTACCTTTCATCATGTTGTGTGCACACTCTACCAGAGTTCTGTTTTTCCTTTCAGCCACTCCATTCTTCTATGGAGTGTGGGGTACTGTAAACTGTTGTACTATTCCAAGATCTTTACAATATTTGATGAAGTCCCATGATTTATACTCTCCCCCTTGATATGAACGGAGGATTTTGATGGATTTTCCTGTTTGCTTTTCCACCATGGTTCTGAATTCCTTAAAGTACTCGAAAACATCAATTTTTCTTCTAAGGAAATAAACCCATGTGTATCTTGTGCAATCATCAATAAATAACAAAAAGTAAAATGCACCTCCTAAAGACCTAGTCTGCATAGGCCCACAAACATCAGTATACACAAGATCTAAAACATATCTCTTTTTCCTATCAGGATTAGAGGGGAATTCATCTCTGTGCATATTTCCTAAAGCACATACATCACAAGCAACATTCTCATTCTTTAACATGGGAAGTCCTTCAACCATATTCTTTTTTTGTAATAACAATAAATCAAGATGATTGATGTGGCCATACCTTTGATGCCAAAGACTCTCAGTTGGCATAGTTGCAGAAGTCAGTGTGTGATGTGCTTTGCTGGTAGCATCAAGTTTTTACAATTCTCCTGCTCTGACTCACGTTGCAACAGTTATGTAGTGGTCCAACAGATCCTTCACTATGCAATAATTCTTGAAGAATTCAACCTTCAAGTTCTGATCTGTAATGGTGGACACAGAGATCAAATTTTTCTTTATCCCTGACACATACACCACATTGCAAATGTGACGAACAATACCATAGGGAAATGTCACAAGAATGTCTCTGTATCCCTTGATATGATGAGCACGGTCATCTCTAAGATATATGATGGCACCATTATGTGTTTCTTTAAAATTAGTGTACCATAACTTATTACATGTCATATGTACTGATGCTCTGGAATCCACAAACCAGGAATCAATATCGTTCATTTTAGCAGATAAAATAGCGTTAGACACAAATAGTCTAAGATCCCATGAATTAAAATTTGGGGGTTCATAAATATCATCACTAGCAATAAAAAACCTGAGATCATGATTTGAATATTTATTTGCATAATGACCTGAATGTGTTCTAGGTTTATTCCTAGCCTCATCACTCTTCTTCTTATGACAATCTCTAATAATATGTTCAGGTCGACCACAATAAAAAAAACTCTTTGACTCAGTCCTGTTAAATTTCATACCTTGATTAGGCCTTGGAGATTGTCTTCTATGTGATGAACTGCCTCCTCTGCCTCTTTCTCTTGATCTCCCTCTCATGGATATCTTATTTGACCATAGTGTCAAATATTTATTCTGAGGCTTTAGATTTGATCGCCTCTCTTCCTCTTGCAGTAAAATACTTGTTAGTTCTTCAAAAGTAGGAGGTTTCTCCCTTGCTGTGAGACTTTTTATGAACATCTGATAATCTTCTAGCATACCATTTAAGGTAATAGTCACAAGATCAGTGCTGGAAACTGTTTCCCCTATATTTCCTAGCTTGTCTTTCACCTCTTTAATACGACCCAAAAATGAACTAACAGATTCACTTCCATCCATCTTAATGCCTAGCAATTTATTTTTCAGGAACAAAATCCGATTTGTGTTGCTAGTTTCATACAATGCTTTAAGCGTTGTCCATGTTTCAGCAGAATTTTTAGCTTCTCTAATATGTGGAATTATGTTATCTTTAACAGACATGCGCAACAATACCTTTTCCTTATTTTTTCTCTTATCCCAATCTTGGATCTGTGTTGTTGTCGCACCGACAGCCGCATCTGGTTTCGCTTTAGTTCCCTTCGCAATGGTCCAGACACCATAGCCCTCCATCAAGGTCTGCATCTTGAATTTCTAGTTAATGAAATTAGAGCCATTTAACTTGTTGAATTCGTTGAGGTAGGTCTCCTCTAGCGGATTCTCTATCATTGCAAGTGTCTATTTGTTCAATCATAGAATGGATCCTTGTATCACCAAAGGTGAATCACCAAGAATCTGCAACTTTCGTCAATTTCATCCTTTACTGAGCAATCTGTCGCTCTGCCTTCAGATCCACCGATCTGATTCTACCTAGGCTCTTAGCTTAAAGGAAATATTAGAAACTTTAAAAAAAGAAACCTTAACACTAGTCCATGCATAAAAAACTCATGCTCATTTATAAAAAATCTCTCATATAAAAGCTCACATTTAAAAAAATCACACTCATATGTATAAAAAGGAATTTAAATTTCTTAAAAGAAATCATTTTTAATACACATACATCCACTTTTAAATAAACTTTCTACCTCACTCACAAAGGTAAAGTTTAAACTTTACAAAGAATCCACTTTAATAAAAAACTCACTCTTTTTGAAAAAGAACCTTCATGATTTATAAATAAATCTAAAATATATCCCCTTTCTCATTTTCATAAGAAATCGTGGCATCCACTAATAAGAAATCGTGCACAAGGAATGGTGGAGGAGGACGCAACTTAACTCTGGGCGCCCTTTTTTTTCAACACTTCAAAAAAAAACTTACACTTCAACACGATCCGCTTCAACCTCACGCTCCAGCCTCACATATTTGCTTACGGATGCTCACGGATTTGCACCAAATCTGATTTGTAGTAGATGGTGGATCGACCCTCCAGCCTCAACCTTCTCAGATCTAATTTTCAAATGGTGGATCAGCCCTCTAGCCTTGACCTGTTCTCACGAATCTGCCCCAAACAACTCACACTTTCCAAAGAAACTGTTGGACTCTTCCATGCTCACCACACCACGATTTCACAAACTCATGCCTTCCACACGACTTTCAAAATGGTCGGCACTCCTCTGAACAACAAAGGGGAGCGCTAGTGTGCTTGTTCAATGGCAGGGGGGCGTTGTAGTGCTCTCATAGAGGTGAGGCGTGAGCGCGAGTACCCTAGAGTGCTTGGACGCAAACTAGGGGAGCGCGAGGTCACCGGATTTTTTAAATCTCGTAAGAGTGAGAGGGATCGACGCTCCTCTCACACTGCATGGGAAGCGCTCGATGCCCCTACTCAAATTGGATCTCCAATCTCGCTCTGATACCAACTTAGAATTATTATAAGCAACACACAGTGAGGCTACGCTCATGATCTATATTATTCAATGAAGACTAATTACATCATTATATAGGAAATGACCGTACCTAGTCAATTACAACAAACCACATAAAACTAGAATCTACATTAAGTGAAGTAGAGTTCAACTACACAACTATCTCTTGATTAGTAGAGTTCTTCTACGTAACTATCTCTTGCAACTTTCTCGTGCTTCATTATTTCCAATTCTTCCTTCCACAGAATGGTTATAGGCAAGAGTATGAGGCTCAGGGTGGGCATGTATGTAAGTTGGTTATTAGGTAAGAAGGTGATATGTTTGGGGCAGTTTTTTCCTACTAGATATTAAAGAAAATGTATATGATGAAAGAATCTAGTGCATTATATATATGGCTTGCAGATATTAAAGAAAACATATACGATGAAAGAAGCTAGTGCATTATATATATGGTTGGAGTATTCCAAAATGAAATACATATATGAAATTAGAAGATAAATTGAGTTCCTCTCTGTGGGATGCAATCCCCCTGTGGTAGACCCCCCCACCCAACAATTGGTCTATTCAATAAGACGAGTTTAAATTTACAAAAATATACATATCCTACTTCTAAGAATTCAAACCTATAATTTTTTAAAAAGAAATAGATATTCTTACATTTATATTTGTTTTCTGGTCGATGCAAGACTTTTTCGCTATTATGATAAGAGCTCCTGAATTCCTTGGACGGATTATTTGAGACCTGATATCAAGAGGGGCTCAGTCACACAAAAAGAAGAGAAAACTATCATTTAGTTCCATGTATTGCTATGATTAAACTATCATTTAGCTCCATGTATTACTCGTATTCTTACATATAGTATGCCATAGCCTCACAATTGTGGCTAATTTATCATATATTTCATCCTTTCAAAATTTTAGGAACTGGAACTCTCTCGCTAGCTAGTAGAATTCTCCCGCTAGCTACAACTCTAGATAGTAGAATTCTCCCACTAGCTACAAAATTGATAATGGCTTGATTGCATTCTATGTCATCCTTGGTTGGGAATGGAGGGAGGCCCCTTCATCCAAAATGGATCCAAGAACCAAAATGGGTCTAGGAAGGCCTACAAATCAAAGTGCTCAGAATTGCTTCAAAACAGACATGTACATAGGCCTCGTCGTTAAGAACCCAACACAACTTGAACAAGCTCAAACAGACACTGTATGAGAAAAATATCGTATTCTATTCGTTTTTCCAAGCAGACAAAAATATTGTTGACTATACAACCCATTCAGTCCATACAAAGATGACGTGGCAGTTGATTGTACAGGCCATACGGTCGTACAGTGCTAACATGGCAACTGAATGTACATGACCTATGGTTGTACAGTCACGTGGAAGATGCATTGGCATGTTGACTGGGTAGTTGATGGCTGACAGGTGGATGAGTCATATTTTGACACGTGGCACCACTCCAAGGGTGACTCGTGGCATGTCTGTACAGATGAGTTGGCATGGGTTGGCGTGGAAAGGTCCATACATCCAGACGACACACGGCAGCTGACTGGACTGGCAGGTTGATTGGGTAGGTGATGAAGTGGTAGGTGACATGTCCTCATTTGGGCGAATGGTATGGTGCTACATGGCCCAGTCTTGGGCTGCCATGGGAACCCCTCTGTTGGTTGTTATGGTTTAAATTTTAGTTTGAGGGTCTGTGGGGGTCGAACCTGTGACCTCCATCGGCAGCCAAGTCTTCGCATAAGCCGGGATACCAACCCGCCTACACAGTGGTTCTTAACCAGAGGTGGCATCATTTTATTTTAAAGTTGCATTACGTATCGTTTGGGAACGGAAAGGGTTGGGGCTTGGGCCCAGACCTTAGTTTTAACACTCATATATGACCAGACAGTGCGACAACAGAGGGGGTTAGCCAGTGAGTGCGAGCAATTATCTCCACGCCCGACCACATGGGTCATACGACCTAGTCCTCCGCTAGGGAAAGGGTGCCAGCACCTTGACGGTGCGAAAAAATCACCCGAGTTTCGGAAATGGTGTGAGTGCCAATTTTTTTAAACGGGAAAACACACAGAGCTGGGGTCAGAGGTCTGTAGGTGTGTTTTTCAAAACAAAGGACTCCAAGTTTATTGGTGAGAACTCCCAGAAGGGTATTTTCTCCAATTTTTGGCCAATCCAAGTGAAGGAAGAGCCCATCTAGGGGTTTTTGAACATTCTGGAGCCATTGGAGCAATCTATTTGGCATTCTGAACATTGAAAAGTAGTTTTTGTTAATTCTTTGAGCTTATGATGAGAATGAGCCATTGAGGAAACAAACTTTGCGGGCCATTTTGAGGAGCTTCGTTCATCCGTTTTCAGTGTCGTCAGTTGTGATGGGTTCTTGAGATCTAGCAGAACACATCCAGATCAATTTCTAATCCATTTGGCACTTTTATGATGTACTTTTGAAGCTTTGAAGAGAAATAAGAAAGCCTCACCCACTGAGACAAAGGTCCGGAGACGTAGGCGAGATTGTCGAACTCTGTTAACAAATTTGTTGTTATGGTTTGTTGTTTCTTTGTGCTTATTTCCAGATCTATATATTTCATTATGGATGCTATGTTACATCATTAATTCTTCCTCTTTCATCAAATTCCTAAATGGTTAATGACTTCATGTATTAAAACTCAACCATAGTCTTTAAAAGATCTTTTTTGAATCAAGTGGAATCAAAGCTAGTTGACGATTGGTTTTTGAGTTTGCATGATTATCAGGGAAAAGATGAATCATGGTGAAGGTGAGCTTGTTGAAGAGAATCCTGAGATTGGATCGAGAAAGAGGACATCTCAAAGTGAGAAAATGACATCTGAAGAGGGACTTTCTCAAGATGAGAAGGATTTTCAAAATACTCTCTTTTTCATGGCAGAGATGGTGAAAGTGTTGTATGAAGATTACTTGGAATGAAAGAGATCAGTTCAAGGGAAATATTCAAATAACGACAAAAGAGAAGAAGAATTGAAGGAATTTCCTTCTACACCCGATTCAAAAATCATCTCTGAAGTATGCAGTGGAAGTCATTCATCAATTTCGCATTGTTCCCATCAAGATGGTTCTTTTGGTGCATTTGAAAAACATACAAGGGGTATAGGTTTGAAATTCCTAACCAAGATGGGTTATGAAGGAAAGGGCCTTGGAAATAAGGGCCAAGGTATAGTTAATCCCATAGAGGTTATGGAAAGGCCTCGTTAGTTAGGATTGGGATATGGTGAAGAGGAGATTGGAGAATGATCCAAAACATGGGAAGCAAGTGATGCTTCAAATGACCAGCTTAAGTCATTGCGGGAACAATTCACGAAAGGTGATGGTGTATCACTCCATGATGGTGATAGTGAATGAAATTCATCTCCAAAGAAAAGTGAATATAAGAAAGAAAGGTATAATGGTCATGGTTGTTCCAAATCTTTTTTTGATTATAAAAAGCATAATCATGTAATCCAAAATTTGTGGAATATGTATTCTTGTATGTTTTGTCATTCACCCAAGCATTGTGTGGCCAAGTGTTGGAAGAGAAAATCTTTGTACAGGAAATTTATGTCGACCAGGAAGGAGAAACGACATAAATACTCAACTCTACAATGGAATAAAGAGAAGGGGAAAAAAGTTTGGATGTCGAAAAAACACTGCACTTAATGCAACAAGGGTGGACATCAAAAGGTTAAATGTTGAAATCTTAATTCGAAGCTTCGTCCAAAGAAGGACAAAATTATTGTGCATGTACTCACAAAGGAAGAGGTAGTACCAATAAATAAAGATGAACAACATAAAGGAAACAAACCATTCACTTGGTTTTTCCATAAGTGGATGTCACATCTTCATTGTATTTTGCTTCCATTAATGTAATCACACATGTTGTAATGATGACCTGTTATAACATCATTTTGTACAACATAGTGTTTTGTTTTATCCTTACGAGTATGTAATCAGTAAGGTCAATTTTGTAACCTTTTGGAGGACCAAAAGGTCTTAGTGGGGATGTGTGATCCAAAATGGATCCAGGAACCAAAATGGGTCCGCGAAGGACTAAAAATCAAAGTGCTCAGGATCACTTCAAAATGGACATGTGTGTAGGCCTCGTCGTTATGAACCCAACGCAACTTGAACAGGCTCAAACAGACACTCTATGCAAAATATATCGTGTTCTGTTCGTTTTGTCAATCAAGAAAAAATATTGTTGACTGTACAGTCCGTACAGTGCTGACGTGGTCGCTGACTCTATAGGCCATACGATCATACAGTGATGTGGCAGATGTGTTGGCATGTTGACTAGGCAGTTGATGGCTGACAAGTGGATGAGTCATATTGTGACACATGGCACCGCTGCAAGGGTGACAAGTGGCACGTCCATATAACTGAGTTGGCATGGGCTGACGTGGCAAGGTCCATATAGGCGTACGACATGTGGCAGCTGACTGGACTGGTAGGATGAATCATAAGGTGCTGAAGTGGAAGGTGACATGTCCTCATCTGGGTGAATGGTATGGTGCCATGTGGCATGGTCTTGGGCTTCCATGTGGCACCCCTCCATTGGTTGTTGTGGTTAAAAGTTTAGTTTGAGAGTCCGTGGGGATCGAAATCGTGACCTCCATGGAAGGCCAAGTCTTCACATAGGCTGGGATACCATCTCACCTACACGATGGTTCTTAACCAGAGGTGGTGTCATTTTATTTTAAAGTTTCATTATGTATCATTTGGGCATGGAAAGGGTTAGGGCTTGGCCCCAACAGTTGGTTTTAACACTCACATATGACCAAGCAATGAAGCAATGGAGGGGGCTAGCCGGCAGGTGTGGGTAGTTAGCCCGACACCCGACCACATGGGCCATACGACCTAGTCCTCAGCCAGGGAAAGGGTGCCAACACCTTAACGGTGCGACAAAATCACCCAAGTTTCAGAAATGGTGTGAGTGCATGAAAGAGATTGCACCATGTTTGAAATGAATACTTGGAAAGGATACCACTCTTCTCCACAAATCTTGGTTTCATTTGTAGTAATGGAAAATATTCTCCGGCCTTCCAGACATTAATGACAATATTAACGGTTCCTGCAGGATGAACTACTAGCATTAAAGCTTAATAATTGCATATTTGGAAATAAGTACGAAGGTAACGGTGATGGCGAAGAGCGAGCAAGCATTGTACATTTCGTCCACCCGCCAACCCATGAAACAGATTCCAAGAAATGCCCAAGTATGAAAAGTGATCGGGTGGGTTACAAAAAAAAGAGTCAGAAGATATACCCAGGAGATGTGAGGGGTCAATGGTCATATTGCATCTCAGTGACATATTTTGGCAGTCAATTTGTATATCGCGAAATTTTGGGTGTTGTTTGTGCGTAGTGGAATAGTGGAAGCACAATGTCGAGAGGGAAATTTGTATATTGCGGAACTTCGGGTGTTGTATATAAAAGCATGAGACATTCGGAAAAAGGACCAAGTAAACAAAAAGCAAAAGCATACGAGATGAAGGGGAATTTGTTTGCTAATTTGTAAATCACGGAATTCTGGGTGCTATTTGCAGGCGACTGAACAATGGAAACACAATGTTGAACACGCCTATGCGGGAACCCACGATTCAAAAATTTTGTTCAATATGAAACGGGGAAGCGGTAGGTCAGGCTGGTGATATAAAAGTTGTTGGCATGTTTACAAGCAGGGTGTGCTTTTCATTGATGGAAAGAACAACAACGATGATGGTATGTTTACAAGAAAGAAAAGAAGCAATGAGGAAAACAACAATGATGGAAAATAGGGAAAGCATAAGTTAAGGAGTAGAAGCGAACAATATGCACTCAAAGCTCAGGAGGAATAGCGTTGAGTTGCACGCAGAGCGCAAGTGTGCACCAGGGCTGAGGTTAATTCCATTATTAAATATCAGGAGAGATAGCATTCTCAGAAACGCAGACGAGACCCACAGTCATCAGGACTTGTAGAACCTTTGACACTTAGAAATTATTCCAAGTCGGGAGGATGTGAAAGCTCAGGAGGAGAAGCAACAGTGGTCATTGGATCACCAATATCGAATACCCGATGTCTGTTAGATCAGAGTCCAGTGACCAAAGGAAGCGCAGAGGAGAAGTATAGATCTGATCCGTTGGATCTGAGCATCGAGGACCAATAGTCGTCGAATTCAGTATAATTGCGAAGAGGATAAACGTCGAGATCCATCCTCCAACTTTGCAAGATACAAATTCCTGATAATATCTAGACCATTAGATCACCGAGGATTGTGGTTCGTTGATCTAGAGTATTTTGGATATCGTGAGTTGGAAGAGTCAGGGTTGGCTCACGTTCAAACACCTGACGCGCGAGGTCGCGATTTGATCATAGTCGTCGATCAAATGGAGAGTGTGGACTGTTGATCTGGCACGACGAAGAATGAAGTCTGAGTTCTCGAAGAAGAGATATCGACCGTTGGATCGAGGACTAATCTGAGCCATCATATCAGTTTGAGTGGAAAGACAGGATAAGCGAGGAAAACGTTTGAGAATTCGATTATGCGAATTCCCATCAGTCGTCGGATCAATTTCAAGTGGAAGAACAGGATAAGCTAGTAGAGCTGCAACGCTGATAGATCAAGCCGTCGATCTAAGATCCTGATTGACAAACAACATTTAGTTCAGGTTTAAAGATACGAGGAGGTTACGCTCCAGAAAGTTTGAGATTGGAAAAACCCGAAGCCCGGAAATTCGAAATGAATCAGGACCATCGGATATGGAGGACATACGAGGACCATTGGATCAGTGTTGTTGGTCAGAAGACCACTTCAGTAGATCATGTCAGCAGTCTACGACAACAAGGACACGTGGCACAGTTGGAGAATGAAAAGTGTCAAGTTGATTCGGCATTTCAGGTATGTGCAAATCACAAATACGAGTGACGTGTGACAACTACTAGGGTTATGAAACGTCATCAAGTGACATCACTCTGGGATTTTTACTTCAGGAGATTTTACACCAGCACTTGCCCAAAGTTCTAAAGTCTCGAAGTGGTTTGGGGTCGTCCATCGTCGAGGAGGACAAGTGGCGTGAGATCCACAACTTCAGAAGTTTTGTGCATAGGGAGAACGTGAAAATCGCCAAAGACAAATCTCGACTGTTGATCGTCAAGGGGAGTACACGTCAGCTGATCTGAGATTTCAGAGAAATCTCACTTAAGGATTTCTAGTTGAGACTTGAGAATTCCGAACCTCGAATACCCGAAAAGATCGTGACCGTTGATCCGAAATGGACACGCATCAATAGATTGTTAGCTCCAGGAGAATAGCAAAGGAAGGTTGAAAGGTTGGAAAGTTGAGATTCCTTAAACCCGAATACCCGAAGGGATTGTGACCGTCGATACAAAAGGGACATGCATCATTAGATCGTGGACTCCGGGTGAAATTCTCTGGGAGCAAGTGGAGTTTGAGAATCGAAACTCCCAAAGATTGAAAGGAGAAATCGATCTCATCCGTTAGTTTGGAGGGCCACATGTCACCTGATTGTTGAAGTCTAAGGATCACGCGTGGACAAAGGAAATAAGGCAAAGCCATCGATTGAAGAGGACAGATGTCAGTAGATCTTCCATTCCGGAATATATCCATTCAGCAGCAACAGGGTTTGAGATATGAAACTCCTGGAGCCTGGATCATGAATTAAATCTCAGTCGTTGATGTAGGAACGTGAGATCTGGTCCGCAGACTTGAGAGGACAGATTTGAAACATCCGTTCAGGAGCACTGTCAAGATCGTGAGATTGATGGTCATGCTCCATTACGGGGCCAGAACATGCTTGGGTCTTAATTTTTTCGTGAGTGGGCTGCAATTGAAACCACGGTTTAGGATAAAGGATGCATGGAGGCACGTAGTGAATTGCGGGGCAAAAAGATGGTTTCCCTCAGACCTCCTATGGATGCACCCGCAATCGCATGGTCACATGAATCTTATAGCCCAAGGTCGTATCGTGAAACAGATCCAGTGCTCACTAGACAGAAATCAGGAAGCGCCTTTTGAATAGGTGTTTGGTCACCACCGATGGTCACGTGAAAGGAAGGGGCTTAGAAAGAAAAGCTAGCGCCTACTGCAAAGTTTTTCTCAGGAAGGGAAAAGGTGCCAAAGGAATGAGTGCGCATAACTTCTCTCTATAACTTTCGGAAAGGACTGATTGTAACTGCCAGAAACAGAGTGATTGTATCTGCCATAGAATTCGACAAAATTGAGTGTGATCGCCATAGGAGCTGAAGAGTCTCGAGGTAACTTCCAGTGAAGTGAATATTTATCATTTAGAAAATTGACAGATGGAAATGTGTTGAAGACTGTAACTGCCAAAGAAGCTGAAGAATATCAAGATAATGACCACTGATGAAGAGCAGACTCAGGATGATCACCAGAGAGGACGAAGAGTTGAGTGTATGCCCTGGAAGAGGACTTGGCATGATAAATATGTGCAGAACAGAGAAGAGATGGTTTTTGTTGTTGAGTGTGATTCATGCAAGTAGAAGCAGGCTATGTGTAGTAGCTAAAATGAACAGAAGAGGCATAGTGCATAGAATGGACATAGTGCATAGAATGGACATGGCACATAGAGCATAAAAGGAATAAGAACAGAAAGCGCAAGAGATGCGTTCAGGAAGACACTGATGCAAGAAGAGCAGAGTAGTGTAGAATAACAGTGATGAGACTGGTAAGCCATTGATAAATACTGTATCACTGTGATAAAGTTAAGAAAAGCAAAGATTTATATTTCAGGGTGGTAGGGAGGTACTAGGGAGGACTGTTGTCCTCAGATTTTCAAGTGGGTGCTTGAACATAGGGAGTTGTAGCTTCCATCTGGTTGTAGGTAGAAAAACCAAGGTAGCAGGGTGGTGCAAGGGAGAACTATTGTTCTCTATTATACAGGTTGGTGCCTGTGTAGATGGAAGTTGGTGCTTCCATCTAGTTGGTGTTGGAACACTTAGGGAGTTGGTGCTTCCTTCTAGTGGGTGCTAGAGAAACCAAGGAGTTGGTGCTTCCTTCTAGTGGGTGCTAGAGAAACCAGAGAGTTGGTGCTCTCAGCAAGTTTCAACTTGTAAAACAGAGGTTGTAGCCTCAACATGAGTTGGATCTCCCAAGAATGATAATGTACAGAAAATAAAGATTACTTATCATATCAAGAAGAAGAGGTTTTTCCCTTTATGGGTTTCCACAGGAAATATATGTCTCTGTATATTTCATGTGTGTGATTGATGTTGAATATTCTATTTCTTACCTCCCTGCATTATTTTGATCCTCATTGAGTGTTCTGTAAGAGTTTAAAATGGGCATAATTGTTTAAGCACAGTAACAAATGATTCACC
>ML783720.1:317132-329325 GCA_009831015.1 Picea engelmannii
AAAATGGAAATCTGAAGACTTGAATCCACCAAATCCCGCACCTAGACATTTTCCGAAAAACAAGTAAGTAAAGAAAGGGAAAGCAGAGGGAAAAAGAGAAAGCAGATGGCAATTTTTGGAAGCAGGAATTGTTGTAAGAAAGCACCATTGATGGTCTTAACAGTAACTATGGAGTGCATTAAACATGTTAACAGGTTTTTCAATCAAGGAATAAATACAGCGAATGATGTTTATAGTTTACAAGATTTGTTAGTATAAGAGAAGCATAAAAAAGTTACAAGAAAATCAATTTTTGGATGTTTAAGTAAAGTTTGTGTATTGTTAGCTTCACCGCAAGTATAACAATGACGAATTTGAATTTTAATGTCCTCTCGTTCATATGATTGTTCCATTAGACTTCGCATAGTATACATTCTTTTATTTCAATTTGTTTGCTAATTTGTAGATCGCGGAAGTATGGGTGTTGTTTGCAGACGACAGATCAATGGAAACACAATATTCAACCCGCCTATATGGTAACTTGCCTATTTGGAAAACTGCGAGCCAAAAATTTTGTACAATATGAAACAGGGAAGTGGTTGGTCGGGCTGGTGATATAAAAGTAACTAAAATCTGAAGACGCGAATCCGCCAACTTCCGCACCTAGAAATTTTTCGAAAAATGAGTAATACATACTAAATATGTACTTCTATAAAGTATGGACATGAGATTTTATTGAGCATGTACGGATCCCGCATTCCATACTTTAGCCACTTTTTGGATCGCGGGTTCTCGGGCTTGCAGGCTCAAAATTGGGCCTCTATTGTTCTATGCCCTACAAATAGCACCCAAAATTCCGCCATATACAAATTGACAAGAGGAATTGTGGGTTGGCTAGCTCAACATTGCACTTCTATTGTTCTGTGTCCTCCAAACAGCACTCGGAGTTCCACGATATACAAATTGATAGACGGACTCCAGGGTTGGTGGGATCAAGATTGCTATTTTTTTACGAATGGTGATCCCTATCAACTATCTAACATTATCTAAAAACATTATTTTCAATACTAAATTATTAATATTATATATTGGTAGCGTACAATTTAATTAGACAAAAAAAATTGTACAATATGAAACGAGGAAGCGGTCGGTCGGGCTGGTGATATTAAAGTAAGTGAAATTTGAAGACGTGAATTCGCCAACTTCCGCACCTAGAAATTTTCTGAAAAATGAGTAATACATAGTAAATATGTACTTTTATAAAGTATGGACATGATATTTTATAGAGCATGTACAGATCACGCATTCCATACTTAGCCACTTTTTGGATCATGGGTTCTCGGCTGGCGGGCTCAAAATTGGGCCTCTATTGTTATGTGTCATACAAATAGCACCCAGAGTTCTGCGATATACAAATTGACAGGCGGACTTGCGGGTTGGTTGGCTCAACATTGCAGTTCTATTGTTCTGTGTCCTGCAAACAACACTTGGAGTTTCGCGATATAAAAATTGACAGACAGACTCCAGGGCTGGTGGGCTCAAGATTGCAAGCGGGATCAAGATTGCGATTGTTTACAGATGGTGATCCATATCAACTATCTAACATTATCTAAAAACATTATTTTCAATCCTAAATTATTAATATTAAATATTGATATTGTACAATTTAATTAGACAAAAAAGTTTGTACAATATGAAATGGGGAAGCGGTCGGTCAGGCTGGTGATATAAAAGTAAGTGAAATCTGAAGACGTGAATCTGCCAACTTCCACACCTACAATTTTTTCAAAAAACGAGTAATACATACTAAATATGTACTTTTATAAAGTATGGACATGAGATTTTATATAGCATGTACGGATCCCGCATTCCATACTTAGCCACTTTTTGGATCATGGGTTCTCGGGCTAGCGGGCTCAAAATTGGGTCTCTATTGTTTTGTGTCCTACAAATAGCACCCAAATTTCCATGATATACAAATTGATAGGCAGACTTGTGGGTTGGCTGGCTCAACATTGCACTTCTATTGTTCTGTGTCCTCCAAACAACACTCGAAGTTCTGTGATATACAAATTGACATACAGACTCCAGGGCTAGCGGGATCAAGATTGCGATTGTTTACAGATGGTGATCCCTATCAACTATCTAACATTATCTAAAAACATTATTTTCAATACTAAATTATTAATATTAAATATTGATATTGTATAATTTAATTACATAAAATTATTAAAGGATGTTAAATATCTTATTTAAAAGAAAAACTCGCGTATTCGCAAACTCGTGATCCAAAAAGTTTATACAATATGAAACGGGGAAGCGGTTGGTCGGGCCGGTGATATAAAATTAAGTGGAAATCTGAACACGTGTATCTGCCAATTTCTGCACCTAGAAATTTTCCGAGAAACGAGTAATACATACTAAATATGTACTTTTATAAAGTATGGACATGAGATTTTATAGAGCATGTACGGATCTCTTATTCCATACTTAGCCACTTTTTGGATCATGGGTTCTTGAGCTGGCAGGCTCAAAATTGGGCCTCTATTGTTCTGTGTCCTACAAATAGCACCCATAGTTCTGCGATATACAAATTGATATACGGACTTGTGGACTGGCTGGCTCAACATTGCACTTCTATTGTTTCTTGTCCTTCAAACAACACTCAGATTTCCGCGATATACAAATTGATAGATGGACTCCAAGACTGGCGGGCTCAAGATTGCGATTTTTTACCGATGGTCAGCCCTATCAACTATCTAACATTATCTAAAAACATTATTTTCAAATACTAAATTATTAATATTAAATATTGATATTATACAATTTAATTACATAAAATTATTAAAGGATGTGAAATCTCTTATTTTCAAAAAAATGAAAGAAACAAAAAATAACTTTTTTAAATTCGACCAATTTGAATTTTAAGGGCCTCTTGTTGATATAATAGCACAATTGGAATTCACACAGTATATATTCGTTTATTTCAAACTATTCCAGGAGATTAATTTTACCAAGTTCATCGATCAAGGAAAAGTGCAAAGAAAATCCACATACTACATTTGCGTCACAGCGCCATACAAATTGACAGGCGGACTTGTGGGCTAAAAAAATTCAATTCTATTGTTTTGTATCCTCCAAACAACACTCAGAGTTCCGCGATATACAAATTGATAGACGATGCATACAATCAAGAACCAACTAAACTCCAAACAGGCCGCAATCAAGATCCCACAAGGTTCCATAAAGCAGCACGCATTGACCTTTGCATCAAACAATTTGATATACAAAGAAAACACGTCGCGGCATTGGTTTTCTCTTACATCTGGTATATGTTCCCATGAGAAAATAATCGGGCCCATGGGATATGTGGGGTTTGTTGCCATGCTTCCCATTTTTTGGACTGAACAATCTTATGCACATGCAATCTCAATTACTCGAGTCCGACGAACATTCATTTGGGTGTTGAAGAAATATTACAGAGACACATGAGATATTTTCGTTTCTTGCCAAAGCCTCATATGTTATTTTTTTCTTGTCTCTTTTTTTTTTTTTTTCTTCAACCAATATGCAATATTGCATNGGTAAATTTGTTTTGTATCCAAAAGTCGCACAACATGTATACATTGCTTGCCTTTTTCTGTAGGTATGCTTCATACGACAATTCTGCCAACCTAGGAAGCACATCTTATAACAAAGGCTTCCTAATTGTACAATGCACGGTTGTGTTGCCCATGGTTCAGATGGCATCATTGAGGCAATGTACATATATATATGGACATTTTTCACCGCATCGTAGACAATCAATCGTGTCATCACTTATCAAAGCGGAATCAAAATCAGGAGAGTTGCATTTCACACATACAATCTCAAAGGGGGTCGAGTATGCATTCCCTGCAACCAAAACACCTTCAACCTGGAAACGCGAGCATAGGAATTAATACATTGAACAACATAATACACAACTGCACCCCCCCCCNTGTATAAGCAAAGTGAGGATGATTATGTGGATGTATACACACAACAGTTGTAGAGCTAGCTAGTTTCTTCAGATCATGTACTATGTCTTCTCGCAACTCTGTTACAAATGTTGCTTGGGTTGTGCGAAATATCCTTTCTCTAACATCCCTTTTATTTGTTATATTTTTGAAGAGCATAAGTGGAAACTACCCTTTATGCAATTGTTGTTCCATTGACGAAAATAATTTGAATAGGTATCGAAAAATTGCAGCTGCAACATGGAACAGTGCAATATCTGTGTAATGTACCCGAGATACATGCACATGCGAAAGTAAAGGACAAAACTGGATATGGAAAATGGTACCATTGCCTTGTCACTGTCCAACACTCCATCCTTTATATGGAGAACGTGTTGCGAGCCAATTTTTCTCGCTAGTGTGACAGTTGCGCCAATGGTTCTGATTGGGTAAATATCATTGCTCTGTGCAAGCTGGCTGATAGTTGTGTCCAGGACGAAATGATATTCTGAACAAACAACGAAATTTTTTTCCACAATACTTGTTTCGTTGAGTGAAATTATCCGATCACAATCACCACGGTCATATATTGTTTTGGGAAATATATTAAAATTTGTAATGGATATCCCATTACCCAGAAATATCTTTTTTGCATGTTTCTGGACAAGTTGTGAAGGAATAGTCAGTGTGACTATCATCATGGCCTCCTTGTCTATCATGTCATCACGCATAATGGATCTAGTTTTGTTTTCCTTGTCCAAGTAGGTGTTATAGACGACCATTATATCCCTGATGAACACTTGTCATGTTCGGCAGCTATTCAATCCCTCTATTGATAGTACTTTGGGTGTTACAACTCTAGACCTCGTGACAATTTTTGAACAGGAAAACTAAAGTGAATGGTAGTGTGCATTTTATTTTTTTGTATTCTTTTTTCACTGGCATAAATCTACAAGTAGACATATAGCTTCGATGAACTATGGAGCCAGATTTTTTCAACCACACCTCTTAGTCTGCAGAACCTGCGTTATGTTCGGCGTATTGCTTGTACTTGTTGATACTTCTTGTGAACTGCAAACCATGTATTGCAGATGACATCAACATATTCACCATGCCATAGATGAATAAATAGCTGAGGATATTTTTTTGGTAAACATATTAGGAATATAATGTATGCATATTTACCTTTGGCCTTGTCAGTATGCTGATGTATGGGATGACTGACTTCTCATGGCCATGTCACTAGTCCAACTTTTTCTGATGCAAGCATGTGTAGATGATAATCAAAAGGACTAAACAAGCATATGCACTGTATACTGTCCATAATAGTTCTTAATGTCACATGCAGGGTGGAAGAAGATGGAATACGAAATAGGGTGTCAAGGAATATACTCAGGAAACATGAGGACCTGAGTGTCAAATTGTATGCCTTTGATTTTTTGAATGGAAAAATGTGTAATAGTAAACAGGGCGTGATAGAGGGGCACGACGACCAATCTGTATATCGCAGACCCCTGGAAGCCAGGGGAGCAATCTTGAACCTGCTCGCTCGGCACCCGCAATCAACAAAGTGGGTAAGTATGGAATAAGGTAGAAGTGTGACCATAAATGTGAAACCGTTAGTCCGCCAACCGATGCACCAAGGCATTTTCGGAAAGACCACTAAGCAGAGCAATTAGAAAGAAAAAGGAATAATAGAAAATGGAAAAAGTAGAAATGGGGAGGGCAGAAAGGCCCATTGCTACCAAGTCATCGTTTTCTAGTCTAATATTATATGCCCCCACCCGGTTTGTATATTTAATTTACCATCACAGTTGGTATACCTTTTCGAAGATTGTACCACAAAACCCTCTGTTGTTGCACATAACATTTCATCTTCTTGTCCAACCAACATGTTTCTAACAAGATAGCAATGCCGAATATACAATGGACATGAATGAAATTTAGTATGAAGACAGACATGTAAAAGAAAGAAAAACAATTCTATTTATTCCAACGTAAGAACAAACAGAATACAATGCAGAAAGATACGTAGTATATACATACAGGTAAACAAAAATAATAATAATAATAACAATAAAAGGGTGCAAAGAAGCAGAACAAGCAGAACAAATATACAGACAGTAAATGAAATACCGAACACTGGAATATGAAATAAGAGTACAGGTATCCACCTCTATAACTCCCCGTCTACATTCCTTCTAAAGATTCCATCGTCCTCTCCATCCATTCTGTTTGTTTAAATGTAGCAATGCAGGAAAAATACAACGAACATGAAGGAGGTTAGTATGCAGGAAGACATGTAATGAAGATAAGTTACTATGTAGGAAGGTATGCAACATCTACATACAATAAAGTAGGTGAACACATATACAGACAATAAATGAAATACAAAACAACGCAATATGAAATAAAAGTACAAGCATGTACCTTTCTATCTCCTCTTCAACCGATGCAGTCAAGACTCCGTCATTTTATCCAGCTATTCTGTTTGTTTGAATGTGGGAACGCACAAAAAACAATGAACATGAAGGGAAGCTGGTATGCACTGGAGAACAAGTAATATGTACATGCAGTAAATGAGACTCAACGAATAGAATAAAAGATAGGCAGAAACATGAACCTTTGCACTTCTCCATCCATGGCTGTAAATATGTAATTTTTTTCCCTGCCCAAAATATATTACAAGCCACAAAATATTACGAAATTGCATGGCCATAGCTAAATGATTTTTTGGTTTTCTATGGAAAAGTATCCAGATATGCTTCCACCCATGGAAATACATGTTCTTTATCCTCTACATAGACTGTTGTGCCCATGATACAAGATTTTGGTTTTCCGTGGAAAACTACCCAGATATGCTTCCAGACATGGAAATATAATTTTGCAGTATCTTTTTTGTACATATCATATCTCAAGTACAAGACAAATTGTATCATGGTCACACCAATCTGTGTAGAGGATAAAGAACATGTATTTTCATATGGGCACATTTCACCATACATGGTTTATAAGTGCAACTTGCATATGTTTTATTTTAACAAAATAACAATGGATATTGCAATTTCACATGTACTTCTCGAATTATTTTTCATGCAACTATTTTATATCATGTCAACACTGAAGCACCAGCAAAATCTCACAGCAGAATAGATATCAACCTTGCCAGACATGGAAAATAACACAACCTCATGTCCACTCGTGGGTGCAGGGGTTGAACACCGTAAAGCGCCCAAAAATTAATAATAATACATTAAAAAAAAAAAAAACATCTCCAACTGTCGGTGCAGGACCCCAACTCTGCAAAGCCGAAGCAAACAAATGAAAACAACAAGCACTAAACTAGCGAGAAAGCACGAACAGGCCCAACCGCAGCCCTAGAGCCCCAAATCATAAACTTGAGCCAAACAAACACAACCAACAACTGACGAACCAACGAACAAGCAACAACCATCGAACCGGTAAAGAACATATGTATCTCTAACGATTACAAAACTGCAGCCAAAGCATAGAAGGAACCATAAACACATGACGAGCATGCCAGTAGAAATAAGCAAACATTCTTACTTGCAAACTGCAAATAATGAACAACAAAAAAGGAATAGAAAATGAAACTATGGCATGGAAACTTACTCTAAAATAATTGTGAACCAAACAACAACAACAAGCAACAACTGACGAACTAGCGAAGAAGAATCACTCACCGAACCAATAAACAATGTATGTAGCTTTAACGATGACGAAATTGCATTGCAAGGCTAGAAGAATGATGAAACATACAATGCCTATTCAACTGGCGGTGGACAACAATATTGTCCAAAATCACTGCAACATTGTATGGAAAAATTCGAGGAAAAATGTACTCCGAGAAGCGTATTTAGATAAACATTTAAGGCTGTCAGGTTGTTTAAGGGTCTCGCGGTATGAAAACATTTAAGCTATCAGGCATGTTGGAGGACCTCGTGTCATGTAAACATTTAAGCTGTCAGGCCTATTCAGGCACCTCAAAAAAAGTGTCAATACATTTCAATACAAATACAAAGGAGTAATAATAATGATAGTAGCACAAATAAAAAAAGGACTAATAAATCACAATACAAGGTTATAAACTTTGGAATTATCGATCACTATAAACCTTGGATATCTAAACATTTCAATATGATTAGTACAAATAAAAAAAACACCGTATATGATCTCAAACAATGCTAGCAGAAAATGCTAAGACAAACATTCGAACTAATGCTAACATTAATCCACCTTCATGCAATGCATAAGAAAATATATAATTCAAAAATACCATATACAATCAAATACTTTGGATATGCCAACATATATAACATTGGGAATAGTGAAGCCGACAATAAGACCTCCAATCTGTTATCCAATCAGATCATGACATATATGGTACTTTTTATTATACAAAAATCAATGTTTTTAGTTCCCTAGTTCCAACAATAGATATTATGGAAATATTTGTGGTCAAAGGACAAACTAATAGGCAGTCAACAAATTATCGATCGTTATAGTCCCTCTATGCCTTCGGCAGGGACTAAAAAAGGACAAAGGAGATTTTTCCTTAAACATTTATAACTAGAGAAAATTATTTCCAAATAGCAAATTAGGTTGTTCCAACTTTATAGATTTATAAGAGCAATAGAGTTTGTAATGTATTGAAATATAGGAAGTTATATGTAAGTGATCATTTAAGGTTAATAAGGGTTTCGTTGAAGTTTCTTCATTTTTCATTATTGTATTGAGGTTTTCTCATTGTATTGAGAAGTGATTTTTACAATTTAATATAAAGAAGGGAGACGTGCAATTCCTTCCATGATTAACATGGAGTTGATAAGTGACATTTAAAAAAATTATTTCAATATCGATCATAAATAAAATATTTTAATGTCCATCTTAAGTAAAACAATTTAATAATAATAATAATATTTTAATTTTAAGGTCAGGGCTCCCCTTGTTTGTATGAGAACCCCTTTTTTGTGGGACAGGGGACCTCCTCTATAGAAATTTGAGGGCTAAAGTCTACGAAGGTGTACATACCTACCCCCTCTGTGACCTCCTAGGAGGAAACACATGTTCTTAACCATTAGGTAGATGTGTAATTCATTTACTTCTTAACATGGAGTTGCCATATGGAATTTAATATATATATATAACAAATTTTTTCTATATATATCTTTTTTGTCTCACACATGGCTATGTCAACAAATTATTTCATTGTCCAAAATAAGATGCAATTTTGTTGAATAAGGTAGGTTTACTCATATTATAACTAGGGTCCTAGGTTTTTAGTGAGGAATTCTCCATCCTCCTTTCATGTTCATACTTTTTTAGAAAGGTATAAGGATGGCCAAAATACCTATAATGCACTTGAACATCTATTAGAGATATCATTGATCAACTAAGACACTCTTTCTCTGGAGTCCTCATGCTTTTCTAAATCGCGGTGGTCACACTACTTCGTCAAAACATGGACGGGCATTACCTTAATAGGAAGCTAACAATATTACCTTATAATATTTATTAACACACTACCTTCTCATCTTTCCAAGTTTCTTCAAAATGAAAAAATTCTTTACTAAAATTAAATTATCATCATAAATAAATTCTTCACTAAAAATAACATGTAGATGGAAATACTCTTGCATGAAGATATTTTAACCTCTTTTATCTATTTAAACTATGACCATCATAAACATGCAAATTCACACCTCTCTTTGCCCGCGTCTCTATGATTAACACCTTCACATACCTTCCATCCAATGTGCCAAGGCAGGCCAATTAATATCACACCTTTGATTATTCTTTAAGCACCAAACAATTTTAAACTCTATTTTTTCTTTATATTTTATTTAAAGAACAAGCTATATCAAAATTCTAACATACTCATTTATGGAAAAATTTATAGTGATTAAGGTTAAATGGAAATGATAAATTTCTTTTAAGTTTTAAGCAACACATTTGTATGTCATGTATGTTAAAACGACAATTCTTATCTCAATTGCAGATTTTGTTCATTCTTATGTCATGTATGTATAAGAAGCAGTGATCAAATTTGAAGGGCTAGTCTTAATTTCAATTGGAAGGGCATATAATCATTCAACCCTAGAAGAATGAAAAATTATAAAAATAATTGTACTGAGTGTAAACTAAGCAAATCCTTTATTAAAAAAATGCAAAAAATAAAATATTATACTTCCAAATTTTTACAATCCTAAAATATTAAATAATGATTAGATAAAAAGTTGTAAATTTTCAACAACAATATAATGGGACTTATCCACATGTGTGCATCCTAAAAGAAGAGCAAATTTGAAGGCACATCCAAAGATGCACAAAATCGCAAGAAAGTGTCCAACAGGGTCATTTGCAACCAAAGGGAAATGAGAATGAAATAATAAATATGACGAAATGTCACTTATAAGACGTATCCACATGTGTGCATCTTAAAAGAAGAGCAAATTTGAGGGCACATCCAAAGATGCACAAAATCCCAAGAAAGTGTTCAACAGGGTCATTTGCAACCAAAGGGAAATGAGAATGAAATAATAAATAGGACAAAATGTCACTTATAGGACTTATCCACATGTGTGCATCCTAAAAGAAGAGCAAATTTGAGGGCACATCCAAAGATGCACAAAATCCCAAGAAAGTGTCCAACATAGTCATTTGCAACCAAAGGGAAATGAGAATGAAATAAGAAATAGGATGAAATGTCACTTATAAGACTTATCCACATGCGTGCATCCTAAAAGAAGAGCAAATTTGAGGGCACATCCAAAGATGCCCAAAATCCCAAGAAAGTGTCCAACAAGGTCATTTGCAATCAAAGAAAAATGAGAATGAAATAAAAAATAAGGCCATAGTGTTTTGGTATTCATGTACTAATGTAGTGTCAAAATGTGAATCCCTAAAAGAACACACTAAGGAACAAGAAATGGGTATTTTGGTCATGTTTCTAGTAGCATAGGCAATCAATGCACTGTGATTGAGTTAAATTGCAAGCAAAAAAATTAGGATGATTTAAAATTAGTCAAAACTTGTCAAATGAAGGTGACAATGTGAATGTCCATTATGCATGGAGATGTTTGAATTCAAAGTCAAAATAAAATTCTGGCAAAACTTGGACATTTGATAGATTTGAGATATGAATCTTCCCATAAATACAACACAGGATGAAAAGCATAAAACCCCAAAAACACACACATACCAACAACAAAACAGAGTTGGGCTTAAAAAAACCACATACCTTTTTATGCAATCCTTTAAAACCCCAAAAACACACACATATCAACAACAAAACAGAGTTGGGCTTAAAAAAAACCACATACCTTTTTATGCAATCCTTTAAAACCCCAAAAACACACACATATCAACAACAAAACAGAGTTGGGCTTAAAAAAACCACATACCTTTTTATGCAATCCTTTCCTTCAAGGCATCCATGTCTTCACTGCTAAATTGAACCTTCGCGACCCACGCATACGCCTTCTGCTTTTCCTCCTCCGTAAGTCCATATCTTGTATCAGGACCCATTTTCACATTCTTTCCCTGAGCATTCTTCTATTTAACTGCAATGTCCAGAGCCTTAAACGATTCCACCCCATTCGTAATATCACCCAGAGCAGCTCGAGGTACAGTCCCGGCTCGCACGCTCTTAGCACGAGAAAATGTTCCAGAGACTCCCCCTTGTTATTATTGTCTGCCTTGTGAGGGCAGATGGGGGTCGCCAGGCCAGAATTTGGAGGCTTCAGTTTGTTCGTGAGCGTGGACAGAGCTATCCGATCTGATAAATCAGGCTGCTGTGCGTTGAGACCGCAAGATATGGGGATAGTGGTTTTGTCTGCAAGAATCATCAAATAGTTTATTTACATTCTCATTGAAGGCGGTGAAAAGATTAAGAAATGCCCATTCGGATTCTGTTTTGTATTTCCTGGCCTCTTTTTATCTTGGCCTTTTCCTTCTGGAGGACAGCAAGAGGTTGCGTTCTGACCGTCGTTTCTGGTGGAAGGCTCAAATATGGCGACTGATAATCAATATGTGTTAGTGTTGAGGGCTGCTGCGAAAAGAGTTTGAAGATTTTGCTTGTAGTTGTCGATGACCGAGTGATGTTTCAGAGTAGATCTTTCGGTTCCGAGATCTTGTAAGAGTGAGAAGGAAAAGCTGCAGGGTGAGGGGTTTTGCACGAAATATAACCGTTAGAAAGACACATATTCGCTGACGCA
>ML783720.1:373010-385642 GCA_009831015.1 Picea engelmannii
GAAAGACATGATTTTCCAAAAACTTCCCCCTTGACCATACACATTTCCTCTCTTCCTTGATTTCTTGAATTACCTTACACTCTCCCCCAAGTTGATTTTACTCATGCCCATGCTCTCCAATAAATATGGAATGTGACTACTCACACCCACCCTCTTACATGAATTAAATGATTGGCTTTCATCACACTCCACATCAAGAAGCTTATATACAATGATAATAATTCAAGAATATGGGTTGTATTAATACCCATGAATAATTCCCCCTTGGACCCCCTATCTCTTATGGAATCATAACCTCCCATCATTCTTCATCCCTTCCATACCGCAGCGAACGATTATTACTTTTATTAATTATCTCAATGTTTATTATATGAAATTCGGCCCTCAACCACATTAAATCAATATGGGCTCTTCACCCCAACACAAAAACTCACCATCTTAATTCATATTACACAATTACAATATACTTCATGGGGATTATAACCGGGGATGTTACATTCCCCTCACCCTTATTTTTTCATTGTCCTCAGTGCACAACACCCTACAGGTGTAATTTCATTTTACAATTTTGACTCTCCGACCATTAATTGACACGTAGGCTCTCTGAAAAAAAATCACACTTGCATCATAGCCAAATCGAAATTACATAGGTACTCCAGCCTCAATATCACAATACATAGGCACTCTATCCCCCAAAAATCATAAATACATAGGTGCACTGACCCCAAAACATAGATACAAAGGAACCCTGCCCCAAAACATATAATACACATATATAAACCATTGGCATTCTCCTACAACTATCCCTATTTCCATCAACTCTCTTCCTCTTGACCTATCCAACCTAAGGAATGTACCATTCATTTATCGGGGCTAACCCAAGGAATGTGCCATTCGTTTATCAGGGTCGAAATAAGGAATGTGCACCCTTCACTATTCTTAGTCCATCAAGTTGCACCATTCTTTTATTAGGGTCTCACTAGGACATGTCACTGGGAATCTCACTACTGGGATCTCAAGAGATTCACTGCTAGGAGGAAATACTAAGAAATAACTAGCAACAAAATTGTTGTTATAGTGCAACTCACACTTGAGTTCACTCTTCATGCCTAAGAACCTGGTTCTTTGATAGTGCAACTCACTCTAGAGTTCACTCTTCAGGCCTGACAACCTGGTTATTCAACAATGCAACTCACACTAGAGTTCACTCTTCAGTCCCGACAACCTAGTTCTTCGAAAGTGCAACTCACACTAGAGTTCACTCTCCAAGCCTCACAACCCGGTTCTTCTGCAATCTTGACAACTTGCTTCTTCTTGTTTCACTGACCCTCTAGGATCATACATCCCTTCCAATGATATACAGTTCCTCGGGTGATCCATGTCATTTTCCAAGGTGTTCTCATGCATTCAAATGTCGACTTGCTGCTAGAATTCCACTAGAAATCTACAACCTATGGAAATCCTCCCATTTGCATCACATGCATACATTCAATATGAGACATCATCATATAATTATAAATTTCATATTTGTTTTACACAGGAAAACAAAATTTCTCAAACATGAGTTTTCTTCTCATGGTTGTTTGTCTCTTGCAGTAGTAGGTATTAGTCTTCCTTATGGAATTGCATCCCTGCCATATCCAATACCATTTCCCCTACAATTTTCTCAATTTTCAAGTAGCCAAACAAATTGTTAGCATATCATAACAATTTTCAATTATGAATTTCTCAATATGGTTATACAGGAAAATAGAATTTGCCATGCATGATTTTTCTCCTCATTGTGTTTGGCTCTTGCAGCTATATATATTGGTATTTCTTATGGGATTACATCATTGTTGTATCCAACACCATTCTTCCTAAAAAATTCTCAATTTTCTTGCATCCAAACAAGATTGTTAGTGCTCATGCACATTTTCAATAATTCATGAAATTATCCAAGAATTGTAATTTACTAGCAATTCGATCATTTCCAACCATTACTCAAATTAGAAATGGAATTCAACCATTAATAATATTATCTAGAATGAAACCATCATTCATTGTACATGCATTATCAACATACCAAGCTTTTCATAATGCAAACAAACTTTACAAATAATAAAATCAATTTCCCAATATTCATGGCCACATCTGCACAATGCATTCTTGCATTGACTCTTGGAATACCATATGTTCATGTCATGCATTCCACCATGTTATTTGGAAGGTATGGCCCATGCCTCAATACATCATCTGAACTATTCCCCACAAGTCGTTCAATCCTTTGGATGCCTTCCTCTTCGACCCATACACTACACTATGAGCATTATCTCTTAGTGCTATTTAGTGTAGGAAAAACGGTTGTAGTCCAAACCTCAATTACATAAGGGAAAACCATTATGCACTTGGATGGCACTATAGCCTTTCTATATGCAATATCATCATGGCCTCAAACATGAACATCTCTAATGGAATTCATTATTACAACAAGAGTAATGTCTCTTGACTTAACTTGGTTATGATCTTATAGCCAACATAACACAATATGCAATTAAATTTTCCATAAATGAATTTAAGCAACAAATAATATGTTCATACTCAAGGACTCCTACCTTTACTTCAATTCAAATATTGATATTCGATTGAGGGAATTATTACCTCAATTCCTTTCAAAATTTATACGTTATAACAACCTCAAATGTAGACCTACATGGCTATCATCAATTTACTTGATGCTACCTAATCAACTGATACTTTGTAGCAGCTCATAGGCTCCCTTTACCAATATCTTGATCAACATTCCCACCATCCTCATTTATCTTTGTATGGATGGATACCATAAGAAACAATATCGTCATGCTATAATAATCTTTCTTGGATACACAATCCATCATTAGTTTTATTCAAATGCCATAGCATCATTATTTCATATATATATATATATATATATATATATACTACTCTTAGTCTATACTCATGCCACCAACATGTTCATACATGTTCACATGTAGAAATGCACATCATAATGCACCAAGCATTTGATCTTTAATTCCTATTTTATGCACATGAATCCTATCTTTGTTGTATGCATCATGCATCAATTCTATCATGCACTCTAATGCATATCCATTTCATATTTAATAAATTATTTATCTTTGTTATTGTAGATGGTTGTCCTTGAATTTCTATAGAATCATGTTTCCCTGTGCACTTCAATTCTACTCAAATGTTCACCATTGGCCCCCATTCAGAACCTTCTATCCAACCACCACTTGGTCTTTCTTCATTTTCAGTCACTAGATCCACTAGTGCTTCCAACTCACAGCTACTTATTTTATGCAAGGAATCTTGTCCACACATATTTTGGCTATAATTCTCAATATCCATAGTGTTGTGACATGCACTATTCCATCTAAACATTAGCACTGCAATCTAATTAGTCACTCCCCATTTCCTCGACCAAATCGATCTTGAAATACCATTATCATTGATTGACATTTAATCATTATGAAATATTAATTTATGTCATTTTTTTTATACTCTTTGACATCCACAACTTTCCTCGGTTTTAAATATATCTCTTCACTTCCTTGAGTGATTCATTTCTAATCATTTCTTTTCCATTTAAGACCACTCTGCTCCAAATGGAAATGCTACACCCTCCATTTTTACTTTTACCCTTCTTTTGTTCCACACTCTGATAGTAGAGGCAACTTTCTTTCATTGGGTAGTTTTAGTCAAAAGTTGTTAGATCGTATCTAACAAGCCTCTTCCTGCATTCCTATATTTTCACATAGATATGACTCATACACTCCATGAGGCACACCTCATCTTATGACATCTTTTCTCCTTCTCTTGCAACAATCTTTTTAACCTTCACTATATTTATACCTTCAAGGTTATGGAGTTCTTCTTAATTCCCTGTGCATGTAATGACATTTCTCACTTATTTGCTTCATGCTTTATGTTATAAGCTCTATTAAATTTTACCTTGTCAACTATTTGGGCTCTATAGAATCTGAATACTAATATTCCCTTGTTCTTCCTTAGACCTTTTTCAACCTTGCATCACCTGCTCTGCACTCTTGCACTTTCCTTTGCAACTCTTTGATGATTTATCCAATTGTACAAGATTGACCTACTTCCCTATCATATGGACTTTGTAATTAATCTAAAACATACCCACACAATGATCAATTGTGGAATCTTATCCTATTTCTAGAAATTCCTTTCACACAACACTCTCTGCAAAGTACTCTTTTGCTTAATAACACTGCCCTGTTAGTAAGCTCAGCCTCTCTTTATTTTTCAAAATATGGCACTTCAAGTGTGCCTCTAGGATTATTCATAGGCACTATCCTAATCATCTACACTCTTCCTTACACAAAAATCACCTTTGGCACTCACCACTATCATTTGGGAGGGTTGCTCCAAACTTTGACACTATTTGGAAAAAATAATCACATTGAGTAATTACATGGTTCTTGGAATCCAATTGCACTTTCCATTACTTGTCTTATATCTCTTTATTGCCTCAACCATATTCTACAATCTCTCCCATGTTTCCATCACTCTTATATTCAATCCTAGGTTTGAATTTATCTAATTATTCCTCTAATTATGCACCATGTGTAAGCAACCATTTTTGTTAGATTTATGCATAACATAGAAATTTTGTCAATTAATGCTACAGGTCATATTTTATCCCAATTTATGAAGGACACAATGCACCAAATAAAAAATATGATTCTTATATGCATTCCTCTCTGAAACAACTTCCCCACGGCTATGTTCATTCCTCAATCTGAGTTCTGAGCAAAACGTTACAACACTTACATGCTGCAATTTCCATTATTTAATTGTTACATAAATCTGTTTATTAATTTATAGAAACATTTTGGTGCTCCAAAAAAATTTGTGGGTTGATATATTTATTTTACTCCTCAAGATATTTCCAACACCTACTTGTTTACTCAAATCCGAGCTTCGAGCCGAAAGTTATGGTCTGGAGAAGTTTAGGTTGTTCTACCTGAATTATCCTTGGATACTACAGGTGTCTAATTTCCCTTCCTGCACATTTTTAGGTACCCATAACCCAAATTTGGCTCCACTGTTGGATTCTATGGGTCATAATTTTTCCATAGTCTTCTCATGTTTCCCTATCATACTTCTGAGCATGGAGTTATGCCCTCTGGAAGTAAATTTATGTCAAAATTTTACCCTTATTGTTTTGGCTATAACTTTCTCATATGAGTTATATTTTGCGAATAATTTAGCTCATTAGAAATATCTCCTTGATCTCTTTTATTTGAGCTATAGAGACAAATTATACCTTGATACACTTTATTATTGTGGGTTTTGATTAGATAAAAATGTCATTTAGGCCCTCAAAAATGCCCTGCATATTAATGGCCTTAAAAAACACAAAAGTTCGCACAAAATTGATTGTTTTACTATGTTAACAACCCTTAAATTTGAGTCGTTGATCTCAAATCGGGTGAAATCTAAGTCGTTGATCTGCTCTACATTGGCCATCAATGACCAACGTTCTCCTTTAGCATGCACAATGCTTTCCCCAAACTGTCAACACGACAGTCAGCCATTGACCCAACTCCTCGATGACCGATTGACACACAACTCTAAATCATCTGATATGATCGTTATTTTTCGAAAATGTTCATTGGTGAATGAAAACTCCTCACTAATTCGACTGAATCTCGACCATCAAACCATCAACGATAGGTGATCCTCTATGATTGATGAAACACTTCTTTAGTTTGGCCAACCTGACCATCGTCCATCGACCACTTCTATTGGTTGACGTGGCAACTGTTGACGTGGCATGACATGTGGACATTGATGTGGAATGACATGTCATCCTAAGGTGTCAACTTAGTTGACATGGAACAATGCATGGATGTTGATGTGGAATGACATGTGGATGTTGACATGGCATGATACATCATCACCCTCTTCCCTCCATTGACCGATTCTCTTGGATGACTTGAAAAACTCACTGAATTCAGTTGATTCCTGACCATCGACCCATCGACGATATATTTTGCATGTTTTAAAATACTTCTTTGAATCGGTCGAGCCCCAATCATTGACAACTTGTGTTGGAAATTAAAAATATTTTGTTGGATTCATCTAACACCTGACTGTCGTCCCATCGGTAGTCAGAGACCTCTTCTGTCTGAACCAAACTTTTTGTCATTTTGGCCGACTTGACCATCAACTGTTGGTGATTTCTCTTGGTGAAATTCAACACTTAGAAAATGTTCAACCTTTTCTCTGATCGATTCGGACCATCGATCTCCCAATCGAAATGATCTGAACCATTGATTCGTTGAAATTCTCCCAAATCTATCAACGAGCCTCGACCGTCGATCTAATCCATTTCGAAAACCCCTAAAATAAATCATGGTCATTAATCGACCCTAACCTCCCAACGATTGAAAATGAATCTCAGCCATCGATTCTCTAACTTCACTAATCGACCGAAAATGAATCTTGGTCATTGATTTGATCAACCTTTCAAGTGTTCAAACCTTAAGGATTTTTAAATTTATCAAGGTGAACCTCGATCATTGATCTTGATATCAAATAGGATCTTAGTTTTCAATTCACTAAAATGCCTGTAACTCTACAACAACCATTAAAACTCGAAATTAAACTATTCCAAGTCAATTTCGGCTCTGTAACTTTGCAGATTGGCTCCAATAAATCTCTTTAACAAATATGAGTCATTTAAACTCAAATCTTCCTCATGAATTTGGGGATTTCTCTTTGATTTTTCACCATTTCTCCCCAATTCGTCATAGACAAAACTACAACAACGAATTTTTCAAATTCACACTAGTTTGAGCCCATACAAGCCTGGTGTTTGAATCAGATGCTATGATACCATATTGTAATGTACCTAGCCTCTAGTTGAACATCATTGTGAGTGGAAGACATTAAAATTAAGATTTTCTACCTAATTAAATTCCTATAGATTACGAGTCATAGATCACACACATATTTGACCATTGGATTGACACCACAGTTCTAAATGCATCTAACAAGATATATTAAACATGAATGTAATTGTTCAATCAAACATCAAATGCATAGCATTCAAATAAACCATTTACACGACGAAATTAACATAAGAACATAATATAATCACTTATCTATCAATGATTAACCAACTGGCTACAAACAAAGGATGAATCTCCCAACCATAGGCTCTATTTCTCCAAATATCAACAACAAGATACCCCCTAACTAAGGCTATGAGTCCACAAGGAGATCTGACCCTCTAGTTTTCCACACTCCACACACAATAGTCCCAAAACCTAGGTTCTATTCCCACAACAGTTTCAATCCTCTAGCTCTCTCCTTCCCCCACAACATACAATAACTAAGGGATGCCCCTCCTTCACTACTTATAGTTCCTCGGGCTATATCATTCATTTATCAGGGCCCTTAGTTCATTTTTTTTTCCAAGAACTCTCAACTGCCCAAGGATTTCTCACAACAACCTTCAAAAGGCTCTTGAGATATTACCTCAACAGGAATTCACATCACATGCTTACAACCTGATTCACAGGCACACATGCCTCTTTCATAACACCAAAACATATCCAAACAATGGTTGCCTTCATGTATACCATGGTTGGTATTCTTCCCAACCCTCTCTTCTCTCCCTTTGTTACCCAAATTTGCATGTAAAAATTGTTCTCCATCCAAAAACGTGGTTGTCCAAAAATTGTCTCCTTGTCCATACAAATTTCCTTTATTTCTTGCTTTCTTGAATTGACTTACACACTTCCCCAAGCTGATTGTACTCCTTCCCATGCTCTCCAATAAATATGGGATTTGACCACTCACACCCACCCTCTTACAAGAGTTAAATGATTGGCTTTCATCACACTCCACATCAAAATAGAAGGTTATATACATTGATAATAATTATGAAATGTGGGTTGGATCAATACCCATGAATAATTCCCCTTTGGACCCCCTCTCTCTTATGGAATCATAACCCCCCATCGTTCTTCATCCCATTTTTTATCGCAACCAACGATTATTACTTTTATTAATTATCTCAATGTTTGTTATATGGAATTTCCCCCCCAACCACATTAAATCAATATGGTCTCTTCTCCCAAAAACAACGGCTCACCAACCTAATTTACATTATACAATTAGATTATAATTCACGAGGATTAGAACCGGGGATGTTACACTTAATAACTCTCGTAATAATAATTTCATTGGAATGAGGTTGAAGGGGTATATAACCTTTAACATTTTCATGCACTTCTCACTTTTAGTTTGTAATTATTTCATTTTCTCATCGGGAATGTGAGCCCATGCTTCACTACCAAACACATGGAAGTGGCTTACATCTAGATTAATTTTATTTCACGCTTATTCCAACATTATATTATTTAAAGTTGTTGTGAGCATAGATGATTTTAGGAGCTAAATTTCGCCAATGGGCTAAGTTTCCATGGTTTCCCCCAAAAAATGATTCGCCAATTTCCACTTTTTTTAAAAAGGATTCGCCCAAATTCCATAGAATAAAATTATTTTACCTTAAAAATCTCCAAAAGTTTATAAAAATTATATAAAATCCTTAGAAATTTGAATATTTTTACAAAACTATCGCCGGACATTTTACATTTTGCATATTAAGGATTAGTAATATTAGCCCATGTTTCTACATTTTAATATAAATTTCCATCCTTGAATTTATCCATGTTTGTGAGAGTGCAATTAACTAGGAAATTGCACAACGAATGGCTTCCACCCAATAATGAAGACTTAATCCCTTAGATTGGATCATATGATTGGCCATTTCATTTAAGGTTTGATTACTTCTCTGAAAAACAACATTTTTGTGGTGTATATGGAACAATATGTTGCATTTGAATTCCCTATGTAGTGTAGTAAGTTGTAAATTTGTTGTTAACATATTCACCTTCATTATATGTTCTTAACCTTTGAAGTTGATGTCCATATTGTTTTTTTACAAGGTCCTTGTAGGTCAAAAGCATATGAAAAAATTCACTCTTAAGTTTTAAGAAATAAACCCAAGTGTGTCTGGAGAAGTCATCGATGAAAGTTAAAAAGTACTAACACCCAGAGAAAGAAGAGGAAGAACACAGAGGACCACACAAATAAATATGAATAAGATGGAAAGGGGCCAAGTCATACCAAGAGGCACATTTCTCAAAACTATCCCAATGATGTTTGTTGATAACAAAATCGACAAAAACACCATCTCTATAAGAAATGGGAGGAAGACTAGTCACCATGTTGTGATTACATATCTATTGCAATGAGCAAGAGCTTACATGACCAAATTTCTCATGCCAAAGTTTTCTCAATTCATTATTAGAAATAATAAATGATGGAAAATATGATGACTCAAAGTTGTCAAATATGTACAACTTTGTAATATGATCAACAATTCTAGCTTCTAGAACATGCTTAGGATGTTTTAAGTCCTTGATTACAACTTGGTGAGGTGAAAACTCTACTATTTTACCTTCATGTGAATGACTAATTTGATATCCTAATAGAAGGTTGCAGGAGATACTTAGAACACACAATATATCATTAAAATGACCATCATCTAATTGAACTATTCCATACCCTACCTCACTAAGAGATTTATCATTGCCAAAAAATATTTCTTTGGTGTTACATTCATTAAGAGAAGAAGAAATGGATTTATCCTTACCCATATGATAATATGTTCTAGAATCAATAAGACACTCATGAGAAGAAGAAGTGGATGTCACATTTAAGCAAAGACTAGAAGCAGAAAGCCCATGTCCATGAGAATAAGAGTTAGAAGAAGAATAATCAATATTGTTCTTATTCATTTTTTCTTCTAATGACTCCATCTTTTTAAGACATTTAGACTCTATATGACCATCTCACCTACAAAAATTGCAATTTCTGTCAGTTTTCTTACTTTTTTATTTTGGTCCTTTTTCACCATTGGGAGTAGAAGCTCGCTGAGAGGGTTTGGGGCCCTTGTTTTTCTTGTTGTTGTGAGGATGTTTCTTCTTTGGATGCTTGGATTTATATTAATATTGGGACACTAAGGCCTTGTTAGATGTACTTGAAGTGATGATTGTTCCAAAATGAAAGATCTTGTCTTTCTCTCTAATCAAAGAATCACAAAAAGAATCAAGATAAGGTGTTGTGTAAGAATCCCCTAAAGCTTTTCTAGTAGAGTGAAAAGTAGATACAAAAATAGAATATGCACTACCAAGCTGATAAAGAATAAAATATATACATTGATCATCTTTCATTTCTATTTTACAATCTTTAAGTAAAATTCTAAGTGTTTTGAATTTATATAAATAATCTCCAATGTAATAGAAACCATTGGTATTTAAATAAATTAATTGATTTTCAAGTTGGTAGGTTCAAATCTCATTGTGTTTACCAAATACATTTTCTAGCTTATCCCAAGCTTCATCTAGGTCATCAATTCCTTAAAGGTGAAATTGTAAATTACTGCAGATTTACATTCTGATTAATCTGTTTGCCTCATCATTTTATTATCCCATTTGGATTTCATTGTAGCATCGATGGACACTTTTTCTTTTCCCAAGGTAATTTGATACCGACTTTTACATAGTAGTACATCCTCCACATGAGATTTACATAATAAGTAGTTTGCAATAGTATGCAAAAGGTCACTTGGACTCTCCATATTAAAATATGGAGGTTAAGTAGATTTAAAATTTGAAAATGACCATCCAAATGGAAATATTTCAAAAAGATAAGGCAATTTAAAACAAATGACATTAAAAATAAAAATTGGATGTCAAAGTTATGTCATTTCAAAGAAAGGCATAAAAGGTAACCAATGTGCCACATGGTAGGTAGAATTGGGCCCATGTGGTGATGGAAATAATTGTCTTCCTTCTCTAACTTTTCCTATAATATCACTTTTACAAACAAGGCTACTAGGTAGCATATACCCGTCGTAAATAATAATGAAAGCATTGTTTAAGAAAATAGGGAGAAAAGGAGTAGGTATGAAATGACTAGACTTCATAAATATTTATTACAATAACATTGGGGGGGGTGAAGGCAGCAATAAGACTTCAAAGTATTTGGCCAATAAGATATCATATAAATGAGATTTGAAATTTAAAATAAATCATTATTTTTTAAAACTTTAGATAAAGGGGTGCACATTTTTTGTTCAACCATGAACTAATAGAAAGTCAAGCCTAACTCAAAGCTATATACCATGCCTATTGGCAAGTATAATAAGATACTTATGAAGTGACCTACTTTGACAATGTATTTATTTTATAAATTAAAGTTGCACACAAAAAATAACTTAAAAAAAAAAACATTAAATTTACTTTATAGTGATTCGCTTTTATAGTTTAAGTGAAAAGAATTTTACGTTAAAGTTATATGAAAACTTAATGTTGCACGATCTTTTTCAAAAAGTAACTTAATAAAAAGAAAGGCTTGAACTCAAGACCTTTTATTAAATAAAGTAACTTTCAACCAAATGAACTAATAAAATATATATAACAAATGTTATGAAGGATGGGGAGTTGTTTTTTTTTTGTTTTTGTTTGATGTGTATGTTTACCCTAAAAACCCTTGTTTTTTCCTACAAAAAAATTCAACATTACCGCACACAAAAACAAATGAGATTTCAAAAAAGAAATTCAAAACTTTACAATAATGGTGTTAGATCTCGATTAACTTGCCTAGAAAGTGCAAGTGGGCTCTCTTTGTTTCTAATTCATTGAGCTCGCATAAAACATGGATCAAAGAGTGTACCCACAAAAAAAAAGAGAATTTTCTTCTTTATTTCAGATTTAACAAGATCACATAGAGCGCACAACAAAGAACATAAACGGGATATAAAGAGTAACAAACCCAAACTATAAACCAAAAAAATAAAAATATTACCATAGCAAAAAAATTAGAAAAGACATAATCAAACTTTATACCTTTGGATCTAATAAAAAAAGACAATATATTAGTCAAATTGAAATCTTCCAGATGCAATGGAATAGTCCACTCAGTCCAGCCCAGAAATGCACAGAAATTGAAGAACCTATAAATATTTTGATGTCTGCGACAACACAAGTTGAGGATCTCAATCTACAATGAGATTGAGTCTTCAAAAATGTTTTGCTACCTTGTTCGACAAAGCAGGGTGTTTCCACATAGTATGAAGACATTAATAAAATTCTCACACAACTAGATTAAATATATGTACACCAATGTTTTTGTGTGGTTAAAACCCTTGAAGAGGGAAATAGTCCACTACCCTAGCCAACATGACCACTTGAGGAAATATAATAATGCAAATTAAAAATTTCTACATAAGAGTTTGTCACAATCAATATCTAGTGAATGACCCTCCATACTCTTTAAATAGAGATCGTGGTGTGAAACTACATATCACTATAGCTGTTAATATCAAGGAGAATATGAGTCATCAAATCACCTTATTTCTAAAATAGATCATGATCGTCGGAATACATAACTACAAATGCACACCAATACACACTAAAGAAACACACTTTTACTTAAATATGCATTATACCAATGTGATCTTAACCAACTCCTAAGTGTCTAAATATCCTAACATTTACATGCAT